>JAXQGX010000225.1:0-31360 GCA_037040455.1 Irpex sp. P115-07
GGCGACGTAGGCTTTCTCGACGAAGATGGTGGTTTTCGCAGTCTATTCAACATCACTGTCGGTGCCGACCACGAACTGAATGCCGCCGGGGTCCCGGAAGGATTTCAGCCTGTAGAAATCCACAACAATCTCAAATCCGTGAGACATGGGTTTCTACAACCTCGTGCGTTTTGCAGCGAAACTGTCAAAGCCCATTCCGCAAGTGGGGGCGCCTCTGTGTATGTCGTCTTTACCGGACCCCAATGTACACTAACACTTATTTGTAATATTAGCGACGTAACTTCCGTCGCTGGAGGGGATCTCTCTTACACATTCAAGTGTACGAGCCATCGCGGAGCATTTTTGGTACTGGATGACCACGCCACGAAGACATCCTTTAGCCCCAATATTCCGTTCAAGCAATACATGCTCGAAAATCACGCGAGCTGGTATGCGTTTGCCACAGACCCGAAGAGATGGGGTCTCCAGTGCGAACCCGAAGATATCATTCTTGTCAGAGGGACGATGAAGACGTCTTCATGGACGGTGGGCGCATTTTTTGGACAAGTCAACCGCCTTCATGATTTCGCCACCGGAGGACAAGTAGCTTCCATTGCTGGTGCTAAATTCCAGATGTCGTCGGAGTATAGCCAGTCGCATAAGTGGGAGCAACGTAGCGGCCCATACCGTGCCCTCGCACACCTTTGTACGCCTCAGCTCATTTCGCCAGCCGATACTATGGATACCGATTCTGTAGACTCAAGAGCGCAGGTCAATCAGCCGGTAAAGGACCAATGTATCTTCCTTAGCTACTACAAGATCAAGTATCGCACGTTTCTTCCAAAGAAGATCGTAGCACATGCAGACCCTCCTTCACTCGAGGAGGATCCAGATGGTAACGGAGGTCTAGTCGCGGCCAGTTCGGACGTTGATGTCGAATTAGACTCTGACCATATATTGGTAAGTAGAAGTCACGACGACGTCGGAGCTACTAATTCAAGCTCACGCTACCGGTATTCAACTGTTAGCCCCGGGTCCCCTTAGATGATATATTAGATTACATACTCGAGGTAAGTACTCTATCATGATGGAACCCGTTTGCGCATTGGCTGATTCATAGCAGCACTCGGATGCCAGCGTTGCAATCGCAAGTCATACAGATATTGAATCACTGTTTCCGGTAAGTAGACTCAAGGTGTTTTTCTCCGATACACCAGAGGAATCTTGTGATAGTAATGACCATGACGCGTACAGGACTCTCACATCCCTCGGGACTTTGCTGCAGCATTGCGCATGCAGCAGCCACGAGTTGTTGTCGATGACTTGGAAGGTGCGTGGCTCCTGGCCCTTAGTAAAACAACGCGCTCATGTATCACGCGAACACAGCGGGTCATATACTTGTAGGCCTTGATCTACCGGATGTATGCACTCTACTCACTTATGCGCACGGTGGACTTATAAAATGTACTTTTATCATTGCTAGTCTCCTGCTATTTGGCACCACGACAATCAAGAACCCATGCTATGGCCCTCGCCAACTAACCATCCTTCCCGGGCATCATCGCAGCCGGACCTCCAGAGTTTACAGTGGCAGCCTCGAGGTCGGTCTATGTCTCGCAAGCGCAGGTCTTTGACGGCCTCACGCTCTCGATCCCGCTGTACAACCACAAGTGCGACAGGACGGCGGTCCCGCTCGTCCGCTCGTCATCAGGCGGTGTTCAGATTTGAACCATTTGATGGCGCCGGTGAAGACGCCTTCCCCGCAAGCTCACGAAGACGGCGGTCCCGCTCACCCCCTCGTCACGAGAGAGTACTTGGATTTGAACCAATCGATGGCGCCAGCAGTGGCGAAGCCTCTCCCACGGGGTTCATAAGACGGCGGTCCCGCTCATCCGTTCGTCATGGGGCAGGGCTCAGGTTCAAATCATCCTACGGAGCCAGTGAGAAAGCCTCCTTCCCAAGCTCCAATGACCAGCAACACGACAACGACAGCAAGTCCATAGAATCCGGTTATCAACACCTAGGCAGTCCTAGCACTAGTGGGGCCGTTGTGAAGACCTGCGCAACCTGTCAACAGTAGGTCGCATTCACTTGACGTTTTGCATTTGGCTGCAATTTATGAAATAAAACGTTCAGGATGAAGATCAACTGCTCTGGTTCTGTCCCGTGCGATAGCTGTATCAGCACAGGGCCAGAGGCCAGGGATACATGTGTTGCAGGTAAATACACCCACGCGTAACTCTCTCCACTAGCCGTAGTAACTGTCAATCTTTCTACACACTTTCCAGTGCCACCCTCTCGTCGACACAAAAGGATTCGGAGTGCTGTATGTATCTCCTCATCAATCCCAATGATTGTATTGCTTATGTCGTGATTCATAGCCCGTCAGTTCCTGGGTGTCCAAGAGGCCACCTCAGCCTCCTCCTCCGCCTCCTCCAAGTAGGCTTAAGGCCGGATACCAAGTACATCCATCTACACCCCAGCCGGAAGCTTCCTCTTCATGGGCCTGGTCGTCCATCTGTCTTATACAGTAGTAGTGAGCGATACCGAACATATAGAGTAGCGCAGTCGATTTCTTCCGTTTTTGGCGGACTCCTCCAAGACGAAGCAGACATGGGTCAGGAATCGAGGTTTGGTCGAATGGGGCCCTAAGTCGTTGTGCAGCTGAACGTGTAGTGCTATTGCAGTAGTATATTTTCCTATTGTGAGTATTCAAATGATTGTCGTATGTAGAGATCATTTAGCTGTACTCGTTATCACCGGTCCCTTAAATTATAGTGATCATCTACGTGCATGTCCTACCTCGAACTCACCGGAATAATCTGTGAAGCCTATGAAGCGTCTCACGCCGGATTTTACAGCCATCAAGTGATGTAACATACGACATTGAACCATGAGAGTTCTCTCAAACCTCTATACGCTCACTGTACGGATATTCTTACAGGTCTAAGGATGATCGATCAAGTATCCCGCGACATCATAGCACAACGACATTTCTCATGAGCATCGGTTTTTTCTCATAAGCATCGGTTTGCAGGTAATCCTGCAGTCAAATCATCCAGTGCTGTATCATGAACCATTTCAGCAGTACTTATGTCGAAAAACTCACTGTGACTGAAACCGTGTGCGTTGCGTTTCCGTAGCGCCGAAATATTTCCGAAAAGGGCAGTTGTACTACTAGTACCATCACTGCTCCCGTACCTTTTGTTTCGCATTCAACATTCCTCCACTTGTTTTTCTTTCGCACCCTGTATAACCCTAAAAGCAATTTTCATTTCATTTATGCTTCTGATCTAGATATGTTCCATTCTCATATAATGATAAACAGTCTCGTTTCTTTCCGAGTATCTTAGAGCTAGCAACATAAGTACTTACCCTCTACCAAGACATACAGTAAGTTCTTCTCGCGGACTCACGTAGCATACTCATACTTACTCGTATGTATTTAGGTGAATACACTGGCGGATTGAGTGAACTACTCTCTGAGATCATTCGAATCCGTGTTCTCTCCGATCACTTCGAGCTCGAGCCGCGCCTGTTGGCTGCGCAGTGCAAAGCTTCTTTATTGAACTCACCAGAACAAACTATGATACATGATGGGTCTTACGCCGAGCTCTTGTCCGGCCAAGAAATTCTGAGTGTTCCCCCTCAAACCCTTATAATTACGGAGATCGAACGACCACCACGATCAATCGAAAACGGGGCCACAGGAACGAAACCCCGATGCACCTTCTCCACAGAATTCGAACGTTCCTCGTTTGAAGCGCTGTGGGGAAAGAGACGTTGATGTGGGGAAGCGTGAGAACTGTGGAACTTCGGTCCGATTGTGCAGTGTTCGATTTGATTTGATTTTGTGTTTTGTTGTTTGTTTCGTTTCACCATCAGGCTTGTCCATGGGTGTGTCGCCTCTTTTCGCTTCCGAGTCACTGCGCGAAAGGTGTGTTGGATCTTGGCCATTGCTACGATTCTGGTTTCATGGCCATTCAAGCTGCTGGAACAGCAACTTGAAGACGACCGCTGATGAGACCACCACTACCAGTGACGCAACCGGCCACCCGACCTCCGACCATCCGAGTTGACACTCCCACAACTCTATCACTCTATCACGCCGCCCTGCCAATCACTCAAGGATTCAATTCAATTCAATATTGTACCCTCAATCATTCGAGGATTCAATAGACTCGAATTCGAAACAGAGGCCCAGAGACGCGGGACGACAGCCGAAGTCCGAAGTCACAGGTCTCGCTTTCCATGGCCAGGGACGAAGAAGGACGTCTCACAGGAAGGATTTGAGATGTGTGAGAAGTGGGATGCTGCAATTGAAAATTAGAAGGGGTAGAAGGGACCCCAGATGTTGGCGAGTTCGTTTCTGTTCGCCGTCGCACCGAGATTGAGTACTAGTGAGTGTCGTCATCACCGGTACCACGTTACCCTGACCGCACGTCGAACTAAAAGGAGAAATATTGACATCGACCTCGAAGCTTTACCTGCCCAGTGATCGAATGGCGTCTCAGGAAAGAACGATCGCAAATGTTCGCCAGAGCAGCCAGGAAGCTGGCGTACCCGAGGTGTTCGCGATCGTGCAGGTACACGATTCACCACCGTGTCGCCTCAATCATCAGTTGAAAAGAACCACCGTGTTCTATTTGTGTTCTCTCCGACTTCTTCGAGAAAGTCGGAAAGAACACAAACACTACTGGACAGGTCTAGACCGAGAACGCGTAAGGTTCGACTAGATGAGCTCAGCGTGCAAGACGAATGCGAGGAACTGTGGCGGTCCCACAAGTGCGTTCAATGGTGCATTCTTCTACCCGCGACGCAGACTTGACTGTTCTTGGCTTAGGCAGTTTAGAGTTCGACGCTCGAGCGGGTTCTTGACTCATGACAGGACCGAACTCTCATGTGCCTCGGCGAAGGCTTGAAAGGCTGAGAGATGGGCGTACGCGTCAAAGAGATGTCGCAGCATTGTACGTCCATTCTTGGATTTTTGGCATATATCGCAGGAACAATGGGCGGACGAAAGTCCTGCTGAGACGACCAACAGCCAGTGCGCTCTCAAGTCACGGTGACACGGTGACACCTTCCGAGCACCCGAAAGTTTGACACCTCTTCGCTTCGGTATCACTCTACTCTATCACGCCACCCTGCCAATCACTCAATTGCAAGGGTCTCAGTATTAATTGCAACGGACACCGTGGCGAATTCGAATAGACCAGTTGAGAACTTCGAACACAGAGACCAGCTGAGAACTTCGAACACTCGAGGCGCGCGACGACAGCCGAAGTCCGAAGTCACGATGCTCGCTTTCCAGGGACGTAGGGACGAATTCGAAGGATTGGGAGATTGAGTAGTGTGAGAAGCGGGAGCGTTGCAATTGAGAATTCGAAGGGTTGGAAGGGACCCCAGATGAGTTGGCCACGGTGAGTTCGTTCCTGTTCGCTGGCCATACCGAGTGATTCTCGAGTAGGAAGCAGTTGTACAGGAGGTGTGTCGTCATAAGTAGTCGTCGCAAGGAAACCGGAAGCGTGAATGAATTCTAGGACAGTCACCCATGGCCATTACCGTGTCATTTAATGAGGACTCAACCGTCCCAGTCTCAGGCAACAGGGCTCGAGTGAAACGTCGAGGACCTCGTAGTTCGAGTCACGACTGCTTGTAGGTGCAGGAAGAAGACGCGAGGTC
The DNA here is from genome assembly GCA_037040455.1 of Irpex sp. P115-07. Taxonomy (NCBI): domain Eukaryota; kingdom Fungi; phylum Basidiomycota; class Agaricomycetes; order Polyporales; family Irpicaceae; genus Irpex; species Irpex sp. P115-07. The sequence goes on from JAXQGX010000225.1 coordinate 5,662, forward strand.
GGCGCGATCGCGCAGGTACACCAACACCGCTCGTCTCAGTCATCATATGCATAGAACCGCCGTCTCGTGTGCATGTTCTCTCCAACTCCTTCGAAGAAGTCGGACAGAACACAAACACAATCAGAAGAGCCTAGGTCCCTGTAAGGTTCGAGGAGGCGAGCTTGTCGAATGCGAGGAACTGTGGCGGTCCCACAAGTGCGTTCACTGGTGCATTCTTCTACCCGTGACGCTGACGCACGTACGCTTGACTGTTCTTGGCTTAGGGAGTTTAGAGTTGGACGCTCGAGTGAGTCCTTGACCCGCTTCTGACTGAGACGAACTTTCAGACCCCATGTGCCTTAGCTTCGGCGAAGTTCTTGAACAGGGCGTACGCGTCAAAGAGATGTCGCAGCACTGCACAGCACACACCTATACATCCCGACCCGAACTCGAGCTCGGTCTTTCTGCCCACTTCCGTCGACGTATCGCGTGCGTCTCCCTCTTTCTCGTGTTGTGCGCTAACGAAAACGAAAACGGCGTTTTTTGCGAGCGGAGCGAGCAACCATTGGCTAACATGTGAATCTGGCTTGGGGTGGGCTTTGACACTTTCCGGCGCTTGCTCTAGACGCCATCGTCGTGCAGAGCGCTTAACCTCGTTTCTCTGTATCAGTCAAACCCCATGTTGAACGTCGTACTTTTCTCTTAATTTTGATCTCATTCTGTTTTCAAGCTGGAGTTGCATCATCTGGAATTTATCTGTATTTTTAAGTTTTGTTTTCAATAGCATTCTGCGATACTACTGCTGCAGGCCGCACGAGGCCGCGCGTCCCTTACCGTGACGGTGTTACTTATGTCACACATACGTCACGATTACAGTACCGTGACGCTCGAAGTACTACGCTCGATGTCGCCGACGTACTACAGTAGTAGTCGTTAATGTTCTGGCCAATGTCTATCCCTCACAATTACTGCCGCGGGCGAATCTATTTGATCTGCAAAGCTCATTACCAATAGATAATGAGAGTACTTATCCATCAAGCAAGATTGTCACAGCAGTGAACGACATTGTATAATACAATATTAATGGCCCTCATTTAGATGTCTTTGCCTCTCGTATCCTGTCCAGCCAACTGCACCGACACTACCGTCAGGAAACCCGCACAGCATGGCCGCCTGTGATCGGGCTGGATGTCTAGCCTACTTCGTATTGTGTTAAGGAGAAACGAACTATCTTTCGGACTTAGCTTTGCTCATCGTGCCTAGATGAAGTGTTAGTATAGCAGAAGATCGAGTGGCNCTCGGGATTGAATCCATAGCCGTTTTATACTAGCAATTAACATGAGTATTCAACTGAGAATGTCGCTCCGCGAGCATGCCCGGCACGTGCCGATCCATATTAGGTTCATCTATCGACGACGATGACGCACGCATGGCTCTCGACCCTCATTCGAAGGCGGCGTGTGATGTCGATGCGTGGGGGACAGCTCGCCGGCGGGACATGTGTTCTCAGCGAACGGACAATGTGGAGTCGCAGCGAACGAGATTCGAACTTCCCATCGCGAATCCTGTTCGATGGGCGTCCCAGTCCGGCCTCCTCGTCCCGGACGCGTCTCACCAGGAGACCAATACAGTCCTGTCCAGGACTTTTTTCGTTGTCCCGCCACCTCGTCCCAGGCAATCCCAAGCGCAGTTCTCTCACTTAAGTCTCACGATAAGACAACGCCCTCGTGAACAGTCTCCCACCCCAATAAGCCTATTCTCATCACCTCTATTCGGTCATCGGGCGAGGGATCTTCAACGTCAATTCAGTTCAGTTGTGAGAAGCTCAGGACCCTGACCGCACCTTGGATCTCACACCAGCGCGGTCCTCTCCCACTCGCAGCAGTCATCGTATAAATACGCCCACGCCCACTCCGCTGACATGCCACACCCTCCCTGCCCTCCATCGAGATGCTGAACCGCGCGTTACCGTACTTTCTTGAAGACCGCACGGGTCACCTTACCGACACTGAATACGATGATATCTATGATCGGCTGTTCTTGCACGTCTCCTCTTCTGCATCCTCTTCCTCTCCCTCTCCACCCTCACCTCCTACTTCGCAACCCCTCACAATAACGATCTCCTCCACCCCCCGCCGCTCCTCCCCCCTCTCCCACTCTCACTCCCATACCCACCCACCAAACACACGCCGCCTCTCCAACTACGGCCAAACCACCGAACCGAGCGTAACTCTCGAGTTCGGGTCCCGAGGAACCTTGGGGACCGTTGTTTTCTCTACCAAAGCGCGTCAGGAAAGTCTGCCTATGGGAAGTTGGGTGCGGAGGACGTCGCTGTTCAGCGGGTGAGTAGTTTAGGGTTTATGGTGTTGGTGTACAAGGGGAACTCACATGGTGTGTATTGTCATAGATCTCTGTCGAGGAAGTTTAGAGCCTCAGACGGCGAAGAGTATCGCTGGGTTTATCGGGGCGTCGAGGGGCACGAGTGGACTGTATGTATATGCGGTTCCTGTTTACTGCTCCATCACCCCTTCCCTCTTCCTCTTCTTTCCCTTTCCCCTTTTCATCTCCCCTTTCTTAAACCTTCCTCTTCTTCTCCACGATCACTCTTCGCATTGTTCTTGTGTGCGATATGGAGCATGGGTACTTTTAGACTCCACACGCAGCTCAAATGAAGTCCACATCCCTTCCATCCTGTCTTCTACCTATGCGGAATACGACTACTACGCCATTCTGCGCAGCAGCTCACGCATACGCATACACGCACATTCTTTAAATCCATCATCCCCTCTCCCTTTCCCATCACCCTCCTTGAGTTCTTCGATTCTCTTACTTTCTCAATTTCACGATTCATCTATCCAAAATCTCACTCACACACCCGAATACTAACCCGCCTCACCTCACAGCTCCTCACAGCCCAATCAACCCAAATAGCCCACTACACACTCAAACACCCCTCCAAACCCGCATACGGAACGTCGGGGAACGTGCTTGTGGTTTGTGAGGCGTATGGGGGGATTGCCATAGGTAAGCATACATTATCATTGTAAGGGAGTGGAAAGGGGGTGGTGCTGATGTGATTGTTGTGGGTGGTGGTTGTAGAAGTGCTGGCGAGTTTGATCGTTATGCGGTGTATCGCTGCGTACAACCTCTAGCCTCCTCTCCCAATGTTCGACGTTCCTTCGACTCTAGAACCTTCAACTGCCCGGAAACCAGGGGGACCTGCCATACGACGAGTTGGACGTCAGGCACGGAGAACGCAGACCTTACGGCGGGCTGCTCTCTCTGACCTCGTCCAGCTATTCACCACTCTCCAACTCCCCAACTCTTCGACTCTCCAACTTGCTGGCTGTTGGTTGAATCCTGCGCATTATGTTGAGAAGGAAACGAAGGCGAAGAATGCGAATGCGAGTTGCCATCTCTGACCTCGCCTGGCCATTCACCACTCTCGAACTCTCGCACGACCAAGCTGTCCGAGTCGTGTAGACTATGCACATTGTCGTCGATCTGGAACTGAAGACGACTCCTCGCACTTCGCCGCTGCATTCGACTTTACTGCTGATCCTTACCCCCACGTATCCATCCCCGCATCTACTGCGAGTTACTGGCACTAAGAAGACCGAACCAATCCTGGGACTCGGACGTAGATGGCCACTAGATCACCTTGCGACCTCCAGCGTGTCTCTCGGTCAATCGATTATCTCCCCTCCCCCTCATCCCAGGAACTTCGACGTCCTAGCCGGTGCATTTGGTCGTCTTTAGCTGGGCTGGCCAGATGCCGGTAGCATCGCCGGCTACCATCCCCATCCATCTTCACCACCATGGGCTACAGGCCCGAGCCTTCAACGTTCACGTCAGCTCGCGCTTCGGGACTGGGCCGTCGCTGTTGTCGCTGTCGTCGATCGAAAACTACTCGCTCCATCGATGCGCTTGTCTGCCTCTGACGCTCTCGACATCCACTCTCCAGCAAGCCCAACGATCTGAGAATCCTGCTCAACGGAGACCTCCGTACGAGATATATACGTCGTCCGACGAGACTTCAACAGGCTATATCCTTCCGCCAATCTATCAGGGGCGGAACCCGACTCCGAGTCGCAGGTTCAACGGATCTCGGACACACTTCAAAGGGAAGTTCAATATCGTCTCTCGTAGTAGTACATTCACGCTATCGCATATCCGTTCGCTGCATACCTACTCCGAGTCATATTTGCTCTTTGAGTAAGATATCTCAATTTTTCATTCATCCTGCACGTTTCCACGTCCATCGTTTTTGTCCCGGGCAACCTCAGACTCTATCCATTTCCCCTCTTGTTTTCCGTCATGCTGCACAACTCGGACACTTCGCACCATGCATTAGACTCGTTATTTTGTTTCGAGTTCCTTCGGACTCCCTTCCGTCTCAAAAGTCCCCGCATCATTCTGCATCATCAAGTTTTCTGCTGTATCATAGTCATGCTTGCCAATATCTTCAGGTCTCATAACTTGATGACATGCATCATGATTCGCCGTGGTCGTCATCGTCGACCTGAGTTCTCGGTATATATCATCCATTTGGTAACAAATAGCCTATCTACGCGACTGAAAAGCCTGGAATGCCATTGCTAAGTACTAGTAAGTACTCTGAGCTGAAGACACTAGAAGCTTGCGGCCAAATCGAGCATTGCTGAGTCATAAAACAACATGTAGAAGATACATAGAGGGCGACAATGTTAATGGTGATAAATGAAGCATAATGCATAATGTATGGCGAAGTGAGAATGATACGGGTAGGGAAAATGGCCATGGAAAATATTTGGGCATGGGGCATGGAAATTGAAAGTCGGTGAATCGCTCACGCTGTACTGTCATGATGCTCAGGCTATGATGATTCTACTAAAACGTGACACAATGGAGAAATTCGGTTTCCTGAACCACCTCTTAGTTCAATGATGAACTGTCTTTCGAATCTATTGTGCGTCCATCCCATTAATATTAGTGATCCGCTGAGACCAATCTAGCCCACCGCAAGGAGTAGTGGTACTGTGGTATCCACCAGAAGATCTAGAGACCCGCCCGATCGTTGAACGTATCATTGACCGACTTTTGCCAAGTATCTTAGATCCATGCTGTTTCAACCTGGTATAGGCTCTGTGTAGCGCATGAGGGAAGTCAGCCATTCGTTGCCGCATAATCCTGACGGCGGTGTCACAAGAAGAAGTCATGCTTACGCGCGAATTGTGCGGAATATTATCCCTCTTCTGTGACCGTTGGTTACCTCATCGTGAGTTGACTCCTCGGGAGGGCATATCTCCGCTTCCGCCAGGTCCTTGCGAGATTGAGCTATCCCAGAAGTAGCTATTGAATAAGTTGAGGTAGTAGCAGCCGGTGACGTGAACTTACGTTTTCTAGGCTCATGGAAGCTACCCCTGATGTTCTCTGTATCCGGCCATTGCTCATGCTTCGCTGTTTGAAAGATGCAGTGTAAGGGCACCATCCCGTAATCGATGTATTCCTCGTCATTCATCGTGGAAACGGCCTCTGCTCTCAGACTCGTTGAGTGGTGACAGGGAAATTGGATGAAATGATACACTCACTCCTCTCTTCCGCCTCACCGCATGTTCTTTGCAAAGGACTAGGGCCACAACAAATGCTAGGCAGGCTGGGAGCTTGAGAAGATGTCCTTACTATTTGCTGGAAACCCATTTCGTGCCCTTGGGATGTTGGAGGCCGTATATCGGTGCACTCAGACCCGTACTCAGAAGGCGCCTGAAGAGTAATCTATCTTTGAGTTGTGTACTATTCATACGTGGTTACTGAAACTCACATATGACGCAGTGGAGCTAGTGTCTAGTCTTCCCACTGTTTTCATCATTTTCTCAGAATCGTGCTCAGTGTGATATGAGGTGAATGAAGATACCTTTGAACTCATCAACGGTAATGCCAATACTTCGTTCATGGAGAACACTAGACAGTGATTGCGGGATAGGAGCATCCTGCCGTATGGTATTCAAATGCAGCTTTGTGAGCCAATGGCTATCGAAGACAAAACTCTGGCCTTACCGCAAATAAAACCTCGATATCCGCATCACTTGCAAAGGCAATGTCCGCATCGGAGTTCTGTATGGCATGATTTGCTAGTCATGAGCATAGCACACGTACAATGAGCAACATAAGAGACAAACCTCTAATATATAGTCTAACATATCATCAACAAGACCTCGTACCTAGGAGAATAGCTAGAGTCAGCACTACGGCCTAGAGAACCGATGCCGAAGCACTCACTGGGACAATTCCAGGGTCCATTTCGATAGAGAATTCTGCAGAGGATACAGATGTCCCTGTGCCCCCATCTGACGAATCGTCCTTTGGATCATCGGACGACGTCAAGTTTCCATTTGCGACCACTTTGGTCGGTAGCAGTTTGCGATGTTTGAGCTTGTATATATTTAGGAAGATGCATTGGTTCATAGATGTGGCGTCGGCTTGGCCATCTGGGTACCGTGTGGTGTCATTGGGGGTTTGTAATAGCGAGTATGGTCCACTACGCTGCTCGCAGTTGTGCAACTCGCTGTAGCCCGATGACAGACTAATCCTGGCGCTTGCTGCAGCCGACGCCTGTCCGCCGATGGTCATTGTATGAGTGCTATCAGTCTTACCCAAGAATGCTCCGACGGTCCAAGAGGTAGTCTTCATCGTCCCTCTCACGAGCACTAGGTCCTCTTTGGCACAGCGGATACCGAATTTTTGGTGGTCGGTTGCAAAGGCATACCAGTTTGCGTGGTGTCGTAGCATATACTCCTCGAAGGGCCCATTAGGGCCGAGAGAGGCTTTCGTGGCGTGATCCTTCAGAAGAAGAAATGCGCCGCGATGACTTGTACAATCGAAGGTATACGAGAGCTCTGCGTCGACAATCGGGCCCACGTTTCTACAATGGCGACGTGTCAGAAAAGTCCGTCGTTGAATTCTGACGACTTACGCCGATGCATGTGCCTCCACAGCGCGTGCCTTGACGCTTTCACTGCAATACGGACGCGGTTGAAGATAGCCATCTCTCACCAACCGCAGGCGGTCGTTGAACTCCACGGGTTCGAACCCTTCCGGAACACCTCCGGCATTCAGCTCGTGAGCAGCGTTGACGGTGATGTTGAACAAGCTTCTGAAGCCGCCATCTTCGTCGAAATACCCTACGTCGCCGAGCTCTATCTGGCGCGTACGACCCTGCTCATCTGCAGGCTCGGGAAACCATAATGGATGACCGTAGCCATAGGTAGAGAGCTGCTCAGCATAAACCGTGGCCGCAAGTCCCATGGCTGTCTGAATTCGAAGCCGTGTTGCCGACGAGAGACCCAACGGAGAGGGCGGAGGGGTATGGGCTCGGGGGAGAGAAGTCGAAGTTTACCTGACAGCTTTTCCTTTGAAGCCCTGATAAGCACTACGATGAGCTATGCTGTACACACGGGTGTGAGAATAGAAGGGAAAAAATCCTTGAGAAAGCGCCAGTACGTAGGTCCCGGCGATCCAGTTTGCACAGTCATGTCAGAAACTTGGAAGGTAGAACCGCCGAGCAGACTCGGAAGCATATAAGCATCTATCATTGCAGTGCATGCAGATGGGTAGATGGGTGTTGTATCTGTAATGTGACGGGAAAAGATATGTTCCAAGTTGTTGTGAGATCCTGGGTAGGAAGTCGAGTAGCACTGGCATGTATTGACACGGACCAAGGTCATTGCACATATAAACCATAGTGGCACTATTTGCGTCTACTGGAGTTAGACAACCGTTACCGGCATACAAAAAGATGAGCGTTCAATTCCCCCGCACCAGCACTGCTCTAATTACCATCTGGAAGTGCTTATCAAAGGCATGTCACTGACTGTCAGTACCGTGGTTCGGGTATATGGCTTCAACGCACCGCAATGCCTACATGCGGACTATATGAACACCGCCATATCGGCCTCCGATTGACCCACACACGTACTTTAATTCACTCGGAATGAAGGGTGGTTGTCCGACACGCTGTCTCTACCCGCATGCCTGCCGCAAAGGCTGTTGTACCTTCACTCATTGATGATTCTGCATGACGAGAATGGTGATGAGCGGACTTAGGGATAGTTACGGAGGTTCCTCACCCATTAGACATTGCGCATTCATTCTTCTCTAGCGTCGAGGCAGATCCGCGCCAAAAAACTCTTCCGGCCTAAGAACACATCCAGAAGCCATATGAGTGGGAAATGATCCCTGCGCCTTGTCATATTATGTCCAGGCTCAGGCTTATATGTCCCGCGCTACGGAAAACCTAGGCTTGATGATAGGCTTGTAGCCGGTCGCGACGATGAATGGTAGATGAACACTGCGATAAGATTGTCAAAAGCCAGCCCTCAGTAAGTCAGCGTATACATAAAGATATACGTGCCTCTCACTGCTCAGGCTGTTCGAGGTATGGTGCGAGCTGCGACTCCTTCGCGACGGTGGATTGCAAGTGGGATGGCGCGCGCACGTTACCAGTCGAAAAGAACGGCAGCAGATGCATCCCGTAGTCAAAGTATTATTTAATGGTACACAATACGATTAGAATAGAATTAGAGACATCGTGTTGCGTGTACGTACCGTGATCATGTCAGAGTACTATCATCCCGCTAAGACCCGTTCAGGCTCAGCGCGCTCATACTTGATTGATGAGAGTATATATAATTCCGCGAGCATAAGTCTCGACATTGAGAGAGGTGGCCGCACGTAGAAACCCTTCGCAAAACCAGCCACCGCAGACAGATCGAGACATACGGGAGAGTACGTCATGTGACCGTGTGGGCGTCTCAGCGTTTGCGCTGGCCGGAGTCTGGCCGGTTTTGTGAAGTTTAAGTTTCGGTGTCTTTCACCACGACTGCGAGTCACGATTGCTAACAAATAATGCGAAGGGTTTCTACGTGCGGCCACCTCTCTTGATCTCAAGTCGTGCACACAGTTTCAAGCCGCACGCTGAGTTTACTACTAGGCTATGAGCGCGCTGACTCAGATTCTGAGTGGGATGATAGTACTCTGACATGATCACGGTACGTACACGCAACACGATATCTCTAATTCTATTCTAATTGTATTGTGTACTATTCAGTAATACTCTAAGTAATTACAGGATGCATCTACTGTCCCCCTCTGGCAGCGTACGTGCGGCGTCGTCCCATATAGTTTCATCACCAGATCCGTTCTAAGTCCTAGGTGCGCTTACCTCTAGCGTCTCTACACAGCCAATGCTCCTCATTCCACATATTCTCATGCCCATGTACACTGCATTGCTCACAGGTTTCCCCCGATTCCCGCTATTCAACTGTGGCCAAAGTGTCCACCCTTCCCTAGCTCTACCCACTTCTCTCACCTACCCATGGGCATCGCTGCAACCGTCTATGCTGAAGAGCTCTCCACATACGGCTATGGCCATCCGTTATGGTGTCCCGAACCTATTCAACGCAAGAATGGCACTTACCGCCACATACACCTCGGTGACGTGGGCTTTGTCGATGAGGATGGTGGTTTTCGCAGTCTATTCAATATCACTGTCGACGCCCACCACGAACTGAACTCGGCGGGTGTTCCGGAAGGGTTCGTGCCTGTTGATGTCAGCGACAACCTCGAGTCCGTGAGGGATGGGTTTCTTCAACCTCAACCATTGTGCAGCGAAACCGTCAGAGCTCATACTGCCAGTGCAGACGCCTCCGTGTATGTCATCAGTATGGTTCAATAACGTATGCTGACACCCCTACGTCAAATTAGAAACGTGACTACTGTCGCCGGAGGGAACCTTGCCTACACCTTCAAGTGCTCTAGCCATCGTGGTGCATTTTTAGTAATAGATGACCACGCCACGAAGACATCTTTTAGTCCTAATATTCCATTCAAGCGATACATGCTTGAACATCACGCCAGCTGGTACGCGTTTGCAACGGACCCGAAGAAATTCGGCCTGCAGTGCGAACCCGAGGATATTATTCTCGTCAGAGGGACAATGAAGACCTCTTCCTGGAGAATAGGCGCATTCTTCGGTCAGACCAGTCGCTCTCACGGTCTCGCCGCAGGAGCACAAGTAACATCCGTTGGTGGCGCCAATTTACAGATGTCCTCGGAGTACAACCAATCTCACAGATGGGAGCAACGTGTTGATCCCCATCGCGCACTACCACGTTCCTCCGCATTCCGACTTGCTTCTGCGCCAGACGATGCCATGGATGTCGACTCTGTAGATTCAGAAGGTCACATCTACCAGCCGCTGGTGAAGGACCAATGCATATTTCTGAATTACTACAAGATTAAATGGCGCAAATTCCTGCCAAAGAAGATCATAGCACATGCAGATCCTCCAAGTCTTGACGAGGAGGCATTCGATGGTGGTGGAAGCCCAGTTATGGCTGGCATAGATGGTGAGGTTGAATTGGACTGTGATAATATATCGGTAAGCCGAAGGTGCACACGGCCGTAGGTACGCTGACGATACTCTTGCTAGCCCCACGTTCCCTTGGATGATCTTCTAGACTATATACTTGAGGTATCTACCTTATGCAATTATGATGTTGTAGTAGGCTGACGATTGATAGCATTCCAATGCCAGAGTTGCAATCGCAAGTGACATGGATATTGAATTCTTGTTCCAGGTACGCAGATTTAAGCCATACACAGCTAATGAAACCGCTGACTTTAACACACTACATGTAGGGCTGCTGTGTACCTCGCAACCTGGCTGCAGCCTTGCACGAACAACAGCCGAGGATTGCTATCGATGATCTCGAAGGTACGCCAGTTCTTTCACTGAGTGTAGACAACGATTGATGTATTATGCACATAGCGGGTCATATTATTACAGACTCACCGCCGGATGTACGCATTATCCTCGCATCCGTGGACCTGTTGCACTCATGATGTATCATTTACAGACTCATTCTAGCCACAATGACAATCAGGAGGTTGCTCTATCTGCCCTATGGCCTGTATCACCTGATTCCTCGGTTTTGTTAGCATCGTACTCGGAGCCCCAAAGTCCTCAGTGGCAGCCCCGCGGGCGGACTATGTCTCGCAGGCATAGGTCTACCACCGGCTCATGCTCACATTCGCGCCAAGGATCCACAAGCCGAACAAGACAACGATCTCGGTCGTTTATTAGTCACCAGCCAGCGTTGAGATCTGACGATGAACAGCCTGAGGTATGTCCTAGTGACCAGAACTACAATGGCTTAGATGACGTTTCACGTGTGATCTTCCAGCATTCAGGCAAGCCTACCGCATTCTGGACGGCATGTGTGGCTTGTCGAAGGTATGTTCAGTTTACAATGTTTTGTGCGTTCCTGACAGTTATAACTCGATTAGGAGGAAGATCAAATGTTCTGGTACTATACCCTGTACACGGTGTTGCAGCATGGGAGAGAAGGATGCATGCGTTGAAGGTGAACCCTACCGCCACGAGCTACAATCATCTTCATTACATACCACCGCCTTATCCCTTATACAGCGCCCTCCCGTCAACGGAGAAAGATTCGCAGTACCGTGAGCATTCAGTGTACTACTCACTGTCATTAGGGGTGTATCACTCACGTCATTTCCTATAGCCTGTTGGTGCTGCAACACAGAAGCCGTCTTCTACTACCGAGAATTTCGAGTCTCGCAGAAAACAAAGGTAGTATCTTATACACATGATCTTGTGGCTTTCAGCTCCTGGTACTCACCTGCCCAAAGGAAACTAACATCCGTGGATAAAGCACCAACGGATGCAGGTGCTTCGATGTCTGACGAAAATCCGAAGTCCGTTACACCTTCCAAGTCCGGCAGGCTTATACGATGGGTTACCGGTACTTCCGCATGAGAGCCCTTCACACAGGTAAGTCATCTTAGTCTCACCGTTGCCCAGACTCAACTGATCATGCGCAGTGAAGGATCGGATGCGGACGTGGCCAAAGTTTCTGAGACACCCGAGTCATCTCTTCTGCCCTCCGTCTAGTCCGCGTTAGAGATACAAGGCGTTAGGAGTCGATGATGAAAGTGGAAAAGAAGGAGTCGCATAGGGCACTACGATTACTAGAACATGAGCATATGGATGGGTGGATCAAGGGATGGCAGACTCGGATAGACTATGTGGGATGATTTAATGACGCCAATGCCAACAACGGGGACAAATGGATAATGCATTGGTAAAGTTTGAATGATAAAGTGTCTGATAAGTGTTCATGAAAGAACCAGAAAGGTGGGATCGCACGACATGAGTGCAAGATGACGTCGAGGTCTCTTGAGACTCGGAAGGAACCAGGTAGAGAGGGGAACACACAGTGTGAACGTGAGAACGGCAAGGAGTTCGATGAGAACGGAGAGAGAGTTCATAAATAACACCAAGTGTAAAGTGCGGAGGAGAGGCAGGAAAGCTATGAAGACACGAATTGTGAGCGATGCAAATGGATAGCGAGAGGCGTCCAGAGTCACGGTCCAAGAAGGAAACGGAGTGAGTGGCAGTGACGATGGTGCTTGGAGATAGTAGTGGTTGGGGCGGTGTCCGAAGTAGTGCGGGATGAGAGGACAGAATGGACCCATATGACATCGACTGGGATACCGCATGAAAATCCCAAATGAAGAAACATCGAGGAACGTTCCAGATACTCCGAGCCCACCAAATAAACCTCTGTGCGCGAATCCTGGACGGCGAGAGCGGAGCCTACCAAGGCAAGACCGTTTTCGCGTCAATGCGTAATGAATTGGATAAGTCGACGACTTGATGAGCCCTAGGTTGTTGGACGAGCAAAGCGGGTTTGAGGACATCGGCGTCCAAGGATAGACTTGATCATGATGGCGTGGAGCTTATTAGAACGAGTGTTTCGGTGTGGACAATTTTGGCATCGAATGGGACTGTGAGATGTAAAGATTCGGACTATGGGTTTTGAAGTGGAGGGTAAAAAATACACGGATGGTCGGACGGGGGTGGTGATGATAATAGTAAAGTAAGACGCATGAAGCAATGTCCTGCAAGTGTCCATGAACGAGGAAATGCGAAGCGTCAGTGCTATGGCAAGAGCGAAGTCGAGAGCCTGTGCTTTTGAAAGGAAACCGAACAGGAAGGGGAACAACACAGAACGAGTCCGGTATCGGAGGAGTTCGATGAGAAGGGACGGTGAGAGTCCAGGGATAACACAAAGTGCAAAGTTCGATGGATGGGCGGCAGGAAAGCTATAAGAACGCGACTTGAAGTGATGCGAAGACGGACGCGATGAATAGCGAGAACCACGGTCCAGAAAGGAAACTAGAGGAATGGCGGTACTGATGGTACTGGGTGGGAGCGAAATGAGACTCGGAGAGACAACGCGAGCCCATAAGACATAGTCTCCGATGCTCCATCATGAGTGACGATGCACTCGGAAGACGTTCCGGCCCCTCGAGTCAAACGGCGACTCGTTGGACTGGGGTTTCACGAGGACCTTGAGCGGCGAGGATAGCAGCTCGAAAGGGCCTACAGCATGTCTTCACTGGCAATACATCCATCTTGACATTCATGAGCGGATCAGTAGCTTGACGAGCCATAGGCGTGTAGACAAGCAGAGCGAGTTTGAGGACATCACGTCCAAGGATAGGGTCGATGGTGTACGTGACCGGGTCGTATAGCACTATGGTGTGGTAGACAGGCCACAAAGCGGATTGGAAGCCCCCAGTAGGAGAGGACGACTTGGATAAATGATGAACCCATGAGAAAGCAGGCTAGGGCGTGCTTGGCGTCCGCGCCAGCGTTAGACTGGTGCCCATGTCCGCATCGCAGGTTATCGTCCGGCTTGGCCTTCATCTTCGTCGTTTCCCGCATTGGAATGAACAGCGGGGCGAACGAATGGTGGTCAGAGGTTGTACGCAGCGATACACCGCATAACGATCAAACTCGCCAACACCTCTACAACCACAACATCATTAGCACGATATTTCTTCACTAAGACACCCTCACGAGAGCTCATTCCCTCCCCAGGTCGTAGATTCGGAGAGTTCAAGGAGAATGAGACGACGAACGTGAAACGTTCAGGAAGAAACGTTCACGAGAACGAAACGAAAGGATGGGAGGATGAGAATGAAATGAGAAAGAAACTCACCAACACCAATCCCCCCAAACGCCTCACAAACAACAAGCACGTTCCCCGACGTTCCGTATGCTGGTTTGGAGGGGTGTTTGAGTGTGTAGTGGGCGATTTGGGTTGATTGGGGGGTGAGGAGCTGTGCGTGTCATTAGTACCGTGACATTAGTACTTAAACGCGTTTAGCACAGAGGAAAGGATGGTAGAAAGAAAGAAAAGAAAGAAAGAAAGAGGGAGTGAAGGAGATGGGGACCAGGAAGACAACTAGGAGAACACTCACAGTCCACTCGTGCCCCTCAACACCGCGATACACCCACCGATACTCCTCTCCGTCCGACGCTCTAAACTTCCTCGACAGCGACCTAATACAACACAAGAGACACGCCGAAACCGCATTCATGAGCTCCAAGCACATGCATCGCACGACAGACCACTCACCCACTAAACAAAGAAGTCCTCCTAACCCAAGCACCCATAGGCAGACTCTCCTTCCTCGCCTTCGTATTAAACGTAACACTCCCAAGACTCAGCGCACCCCTCGAGCCGCCAAACTCGAGAGTGACGCTCGGTTCGGTGGGTTGGCTGTAACTTGATAGGCGGCGCGTGTTTGGTGGGTGGGAGTGAGAGATGGGGGAGGAGCGGCGGGGGGTGGAGGAGATCGTTATTGTGAGTGGTTGCGAAGTAGGAGATGATGGTGGAGAAGGTGAGGAGGACGAAGAGGAGACGTGCAAGAACATCCGGTCGTAGATATCATCGTACTCGGTATCAGAGAGCTGACCAGTCCGGTCTTCAAGAAAGTACGGTAACGCGCGGTTCAGCATCTCGATGGAGGGCAGGTAGGGAGTGGCATGGCAGCGGAGAGGCGTGGACGTATTTATACGGGGACTGCTGCGAGTGGGAGAGGACCGCGCTGGTGTGCGATCGAACAGTGGTCAGGGTCCAAGCTTCTTTCACGACTGAATTGAATTGACGTCGAAGATCCCCCTCCCCGATGACCGAATAGAAGTGATGAGGATAGGCTTATTGGGGTGGGAGAGGTTCACGAGGGCGTTGCGTTCTCGTGAGACATCCGTGCACAGATAAGAGAGAACTGCGCTTGGGATTGCCTGGGACGTGGTGGTGGGACAGCGAGAAAAGACAGGAATGTATTGGTCTCCTGCTGAGACGCGTCCGGGACGAGGAGGCCGGACTGGGACGCCCATCGGACAGGATTCGCGATGGGAAGTTCGAAGCTCGTTCGCGCTCCACAGTGTCTGTGCGCTGAGAACACACGTCCCGCCGGCATCGTCGAGCTGTCCGCCACACATCACATCACATCAGTGCGCCGCCTTCGAATGTCATCGTCGCGTCGTCGATAAATGAACGTTTGAACCTAAATACGCCGTTTTCGTTTTCGTTAGCGCAGGGTACCAGAAAGAGGGAGACGCACGTGGTGCACTTACCGGCACGTCGACGGATGTGGGCACAAAGACCGAGGAGAGCGTTCGGGTCGGGATGCTTGGGTGTATGCTGTGCTTTGACGCATACGCCCAGCTCAAGCCTTCGCCGAAGCTGAGGCACATGCGAGTTCGGTTCCTCTAGGGCGTCCAACTCTAAACTCCCTAAGCTAAGAACAGTCAAGCGTCAGCGTCGCGGGTAGAAGAATGAACTATTGATATTGAACGCACTTGTGGGACCGCCACAGTTCTTCGAGCTTAATTAGTGGCCAGTTCTTATTCCCGGCCTGGACCCCTCCGATCCTGTTTGTGCTCTCTTCGACTTCGTCACTGAGAGCACAAACATGACACGGTGGTTCGACTTCTGTGACTTCGGACGAGCGGTGACGGTGTACCTGCGCGATCGCGACGACCTCGGGTCATCTCGCACATTTGACCCATCGAGCGTCGTGGCCAGGTTAGACAAGCGTCCGACTCTAAGCTACCTAGCCAAAAGCCGTGAAGGCCAATGTCGCGGGTAGAAGAATGCATCATTGATATTGAATCCCTCACCTCCATTCATGAGACTGGATTCGGGTGTCCTGCTATCCGCCCAAGCTCATAGCTCATAGGACCGCCACAGCTCCTCGACCTCAATTAGTGGCACGTCGGTTTCATCTCCTCGAACGTTGCATGGACCTAGACTCTTCTGTTTGTGTTTGTGCTCTCTTCGACTTCCTCGAAGAAGTCGAAGAGAAGACGAACATGACACGGTGGTTCTTTGCAACTGATATTTGAGGAGAGCGGTGGTGGACCTGCGCGATCGCAACGACCTCGGGTCTTCTTGCACAATCTAGTCGTGATAGTGAGACGAGCGTCCAACTTTGAACTCCTTAGCCAAGAACAGCCAGACGTAAGTCAGCGTCGCGGGTAGAAGAATGCATCATCGATATTAAACCGCTCACCCATCAGTGTGTCCTGCTATCCGTCCAAACTAATACGACCACCACAATTCCTCAACCTCAATTAGTGGCACGCCGAGTTTATCTCGAACCGTACGCATTACTGGGGTGGAATCTTCTGATCGTATTTGTGCTCTCTTCGACGTCTGCGAAGAAGTCGCTGAGAACACAAACTGGACACGGCGGTTCTACGACTTCGACATGACCGATGGTGTACCTGCACGATCGCAACGACCTCCGACTCGAGTCTTCTTCTTGCACAATCTAGTCGTAATCGTAAGACGAGCTTCCTACTCTAGACTCACTAGCCTAAACCAGTCAAGTATAGGTCAGCATCGCGGGTGAAACAATGGACTATCAATGTGTACTTACCCTCGTTCACAAAACTGGGCTCGAGGTCTCGTACTGAGACCGCAACGGTTCCTCCTCGTACTTGGCTTGGAACTTTATGCATTGTTGGCCTAGACTCTTCGATCGTGTTTGTGCTCTCTTCGACTTCTTCGAAGATGTCAGAGAGAACACAAACAGGACATGGCGGTTCTGTGCCGTGACTTCGAGACAAGCGGTGGCCAGTGGTGTACCTGCGCGATCGCGCCGACCTCGAGTCTTGTTGCACCTACGAGCAGTCGAGACTCGGACTACGAGGCCCCCGACGTTTCACTCGGGCCCTGAGACTGGGACGGTCGCGTCCTCGTTGAATGACACGGTAATGGTCATGGGTGACTGTCCTAGAGCTTCCAATTTCCCTGCGACGACTATGACGACACACCTCCCGCACAACTCTCCCTCCCACTCAATCATGATCACTCGGTACAAACGGCGACCACGAGCGAGCTCACCACGGCCAACATCTGGGGTCGCTTCCAATTCTCAATTGTAACATCCCACTTCCCACACATCTCAAATCCTCCCTGTGAGACGTGCTTCTCCGTCCCTGAACTCGAATTCAGCAGACATCGTGACTTCTTTCTTCTCCATCCCTATGACTTCGGACCCTCGGCTGTCGCCCCGCGCCCTTTCGTGTCTTGCAATCCTATCCGGAGTTGATGAATTAGACCTTTGAGTGATTGCCAGGCAAACTCGGCGTGATAGAGTTGTGTCAGTGTTGAGTATTCGGAGGTCATGGGCCGGTCGACGTATGAGAAGTACCTAAAATCACTTATCCCCGTTCACTTTGAGTTCGAGTGTCGTGCCAACGTAGCGTACACCTCCGTTCGTTGTGCACTTCAAGCTCGTGGCGCGACAGTTCCTCGGCGTGCACTCTTCGACTTTCAGGCTTGTGTATTCTTGGTACAGACTCCTTTCAAACTTCTCTTCTTCTCCGGAGTGATGCAGCGCGCCTGAAACTGGGATTGGGACTGTGACTGGACTGTGACTGGGATAGGGAAAGAATGGCTGAACACCTTCAGTAAGGAACGTCGGGCCCCGATGTTTCACTCGCACGCTAAACTGAAACGGTCGTCTTCAACTTTGGTATCTGTCGTTCTCCAAAGTTTGGACCTCTCGTTGAAGCAGCACACGGTTTGTAACGAAGGCTGGTCGTCTAGTATACAGAACACATAGTCACAATAAGCCCTCCGTAGACTAGTCGAGTCGTTCGTTATACGCACCTACTACACCGCCGTCCACCCGCTTTCCTTGCAATGACGACACTCACTCAATAACCCGGCCCAACATCTAGGGTCTCTTCTAAAACTCAAACCTTCGCCCACACAGTACGTCCCTGGACCTGTAAGTGTTCAGCGGGAATCGTGACTTCGGACTTCCGGCTGTCGTCCCGCGTCTCTGAGCCTCCGTTTCGAATTCAAGTCCATTGATTCCTCGAATGATTGGCATGCGCAGGGGCGGCGTGATAGAGTGATACCGAAGCGAAGAGGTGTCAAACTTTCGGATGGTCGGATGCCAGTGGCCGGTGCGTGAAAGTGCAGGGGAGTCGCCTCGCCATGATCTCGTTGTTTCAGTAGTCATAGCAGACCGGATAATATTGTCTGGAGAGTGTGAGTAAGGCCAGCAGAGACACGTCGATTCAGCAGAGGCGACCCCCTTCGCGACAAGCAAGTTCAAGTTGAAAATCATGACGACAAGCAAAACGAAACAAATCAAAACAAATCAAATATTGAGTGATCGGACCAAACATGCGCGATTTCTCACGCTTCTCCACATCAACTCTTTCCCCACAGCGCTTCGAATTCATGTGAGGAACGTTCTGTTGAGAAGGTGCACTGCGTTCGCGATCGGCTTCTCGGGGGTTTCGTTCCTGTGGCCCTGTCCTCGATCATATCGCCCTCAGGATCAGCTTGAATGTGAACGGTACGGTCGATTCGGCGGGGTCTTTAGGGTGCTTTAGACGACTGTTGTTAATCTTTAGGCTGCCGTGGTCCACTACATACGCTGGCAAGTCCCAACAATCTCGCACTTCTTATTCAACTCAAACTCTGATCGTGACGACCAAGACAGATATCCCTATGACCCAACTTCCAATCACTACATACCGGTTCTAACAGTAAGCACTCGACTATCCTATAAATACACTGCAGACTGGCATAATGACTCACCGCATCTGACACCGCTCGCCGCAGTAGAACACCGCCCAACACCCCCTACAAACCCTCCGAGTCTTATGCCACCGGGACTTCCGCCCATAGCACGGGCACTCCGTCAAGAAGCAGCCTTGGACGCGCTCCGCCTGGGTGAGGTAACGAACTAGCAAGTCGCGTTCTCGTAAGTACCTATTCAGCCGGTACACAGTACCTAGATCGTGCCAGAGTTTTGTGATTTCTTCCAAGTGAGTGACAGACGTTTGGTCGCGTCCTCGTCTGGATGCATGCAGGGCGGAGCTGAGGTCTTCGAGGATCGGCAACCAGTGTCCATGGAGGATACGACGAATGTCGGCAAAGGCTCGTGCGGCCTGTTCTTGAGTGTTGACCCACCGCCCGCCTCCGAATATCTTGAGCGCTGTGATGATGGCAACGATAGATTCTATGCGGATATCGTTGAGCACGGATAGCACATAGAGAGACGGAGTCATATGCAGAGCTCACCTCGCAAAATGTCCTCAGTATCGGTGGTGTATGCGTACACGATGACGGACGCGACCTCGGCGAGGAAGTTGAACTCGTAGGGACCAAAGGTGACACATTTCATAACCGCCTCTTTGTTAATCTTGTATATGAATCTCAGGACATAACAAGCTATTTGAGAGCCAAGTCGATGAAAGTATATAGGCACTCACTGGAAGCAGCTCAGAGTCATGATAGATATCCTTCGATCGGCCAACGGGCCGCCACTCATATCCCCATGGCACTGATACCGTCGAGACATCCTAGCCAGTCTGTACAGCGCCTCCTTGATATAATCATCACTTATGCGCGACATTGAGAGAGAGCCGTATAGCACGGCCAATACGATATTGAGTACGTCGTATAGACGAGACGACTCCAACATATCTTTGGCATCTTCGGACGGCAGTGCTTTAAATAAGGTTTCAAGTAGCGGGCCAGTAGCTAGGAGCATTGCTTCATTAAGGAATTCGGCAATGTGAGCCTTTCGAGGGTCGACTCGCTCCTCACAGATTCCCACGATGATGCGCGCAGAAACGCGGGATTGGTACGTTTGTGGACTTGAACGGCCCCAGAGCAGAAGCGCGATGTGAGCGGCATGTGAGGATAGGGAGGGGGCGGCGCCCTGTCTGTTGATAGGTGAGGAGTGGTCTAGATTGCATGTACGTAGTCAAAGTTTGAACCTCTACTCACTGAAGCTGTCGGACCATGACGAAGTGGCATTCCAACAGATACGCGATGAGAGGGAATATGTCGCCGTTTGACCCTGCAAAGTTTTCTGCGAACATATAATGCCACAGGGCGTTGTCACGGTCCCAGAGCATTTTCCATAGTAGTGAA
This sequence comes from Irpex sp. P115-07, assembly GCA_037040455.1. Taxonomy (NCBI): domain Eukaryota; kingdom Fungi; phylum Basidiomycota; class Agaricomycetes; order Polyporales; family Irpicaceae; genus Irpex; species Irpex sp. P115-07. Next base: position 25,968 of record JAXQGX010000225.1, read on the forward strand.
AAGCGATCTATGCATCCTTCGCACGTGGAAAGCTCCGTTGGGCGTTGGACTTTACCACTATCTAGGATGATGATCTTGCTGATGCATCTCAACGTGTGGTATATTTTGAGCTGTAGCAGGTCCCAGAGTGACAGGCGCAACGACAGGAAGTGTCAGAATATCTGAGCCCGTGCTAGAGAGTAGCGAGCAAGAACATACCGCGACCCAGGACTCCTCCCTTCCCGCACCTTGGGGACCAGCGACCTTCTGTGTTATTAGTTGTGCGTACCACCGGCGGTTTGTCACAATGTCCAGTAACGCGATGGGGAAGTGGGAAGAGTGCAATTCCTTGGGCAGTTGAGAGGCATCCTCTTCCCATGGGAACGAAAGTATGAAAGGCAGGTACCTAAGGTCGTCGGTTGAGAATAGCTCTAAAGCCTTCGATGCAGCCAGTTCAGGGCTTTCCTGGAATAGACGGGTATACTGAGGCCATGGCTTGCTGAAGTCATCTTCGTTCATACTCTCCGGATGAGGGGTGTTCATGGCAACTCAAACCAATTGCAACAACTTGAAATCACTGAAAAGGCGTAGGTTAAGCTCATGAAAACGCGTGGTCATAGCTATTTCATCAGCACTGTTGCATACCAATATGAAAACTAGTCAAGAGCCACTTCAGCTCTCTCTGCTTAAGGAAGGTCTGAGTGTTACACTGGCAGTTTGAGCTGTAGAGTCGTCAGCTTGTCTTCAGGTCCGATAACTTTACTACTGTTGGACTTCATTCATGAATCTGAGAAAGGTTGAACATGTTTATGAGAAAGCTCAAGGGATACGTACGTGTTCTTGAGTGAAGATGTGGGAGAACATGAAGGTTTAATCAGAAATGATTTCGTACCAGACGCCGCGTGATTGACGCGGCAGACGTCACTGCCACCAGGTCCTACACGAACTTGCAATCAATATTAATACTCTGTTTCTGAGAAACACAGCCATAGCTATATATAATGCATAACCTGAATTGGAGATGAGTTACAACCTCAGTGACGGACGAATGACCCAGCCTCTGGCATCAGTATACCAGTAAGTATATGCCGCTCGAAGCACCGCTCGGGGACCAGTAAATAGATTGAAATATATAGAATCTCTTCCGTATCGCGCGAGTCACCTGCCTATGATACTTAGCCATCTACGTCCGCCTTGTGAGGACGAGCAGCCCCCCAGTTCCTACAGTCCAGTAATTAGCAACGCATCATTCGCAACACCAGAAGCAGGTTCGCTCACCGCCTCTTCGGGACGTCAGCTCTCAAGGATGATGGTCGTGTAACGCCATGCAATTTCTACAGAGAACTAGTGAGCAGCTTCGCAACACGGGGCGCCCCAAACACAACGTACGTAGAACAAGCAACACGCGTTACCTTCAGAACGACTATCAATACGAGACTCAGAACTCCAAACAAAAAGATAGAAATACGCACAAAGCAGCTGTCCTTCAGCATCTCTCCCCCATACCGGTGTATTGGTAGTTGAGCAGTTGGTGCATACCCTCAGCACAGTGGCGTCGCTGTTGGCCTCCAGGCCGCCATCCTTCTTGTTAGCCTGCGAAGAGGAGCCAGCTTGTACTTCGGGATCGGGAGTGCTCCTGATCAAACCACATGAGCCCCAACTCAAGGCAATATCCCGCATATCTGTAGTTCACTCACCCTCTACGCAATTGGAGGGAAGCACCCGAGCTCGGATTCAAGTCATCGGCCCGGGCATCGCTCTGGAAAGGCTTCCACTCTCCCCGCAGCAGGGAGTCGGGGTCCAAAGCTCCGGATTCTGGCGTCGTTTTCGCATTGACGTCGCCGTCGAGCTGCTTATGTGTAGCTTCAGCCGATTCCAGCTTAACCAAAACGTCGCTGGGCACAGGGCGCAGAGATTCCGCTTTGCGGCCACGAAGACGTACGAGCGCCTGCCACGATCCCATGGAGACGTGCTCCAGTCCGAGCAAGTCGAGATCCTCGAGACGGATGTGGCCCTTGCCGACTCTGTACTGCGGGTCTGCATCCTCCTCCATAGGCTTCTTCTCCATGTCCTGGGAGTACGAACATAAAGCAGTCAATCGGAGGATTACTGAGAGTGATTGTGGTGCCTGTGGCTGGGGAATGGATAGCTCACCTCGATGAAGCGCTTAATAGTCTTCGCGACGTTCTTGGCTAGCTTTGCACGGGTGACGGGTGCTGGTGGGGATCGGAAGTCTCGGGTAGGGATCTGCCTGCTCCAGGGAGCGTACCCAGGCCACTAAGCACAGACCCTCATTAGCCTCGTTACAACTCACAACATAATTACTGCTGGTCAGCAGAAACACGAACCATTATACGGATAGACACTGAAGGACCACGTTCCACGAACATAGGATCGTCACGGCCATGCAGGGCAGAGAATCTAGAGCTCAACGCGTCGATGCAGCTGATACCGCACGTTGTATCGCCATGTGCCGCGTAGAAGACGATGGGAGGTTCCAAAATGATTTCATCTACGTAGCGGAGGCGATCGAAATGGACGGTTGGGCGATACCTTTTCTGCGGTATTATGTGACCTGCGTCGGGAAAACGAGAGATAATGTCAAGCAAGGATTCAGAGTTGCTGAAAGACGTATACGTGGGAGGTTGGTCCTTGTTCACAAAGTCATATGGGGTACTCGTTGAGACGTCTAGGGAATTGGACTTGGAGACCTCTAGCGCAGTGTAGGAGTTAGGTGACCAAGCTCGTGGCGATTCCCTGGTGAGAAAAAAGCAGGTGAGCTACAGATTGTGAGACTGAGGAAGTACAAGCAGGGATTTTACCATAGAGTTGTAGCTGTAGCTGAGCCAAATCCCGAATCGGTATCAGCATAGTCTAAATTTTGTGGCCAAGATGAAGTGGATTTCGCGTCTTCCTGTCCAAAATCTAGAGAGATAGATGGAAGAGCACTAGGATTACCCGTGTACTCGCTGGAATGATATACGGCTGGAATATAATTGTGTGGTGACATGGGCGAGTTATGAATGTCTCCCTTATCATCCGGTTCCCTGGAGCGTTTAACTAGTAAGTTCATTAGTTGACACGTCGCCAACGATCACCCACAGTTTTTTCTCCCTCTTGTTCATAGAAGCAGCGTCGTAGATCTCTATAACTTCCTCCGTCAGCCGTTTAGCGGTAGGCTACACGGGATGAGGCGATCAATGTTTGAACAATCGTTTTGGTGGTTGAATTATATACGCACCGGGCATTCTGATGCTTCCTCTTGATTCGCCTGGTCGCTGATAGAAGTGAGCTCAAGATCCACGACCAGTCTGTCGTGATGGTCCGCAAGGAGAGATAACTGGCGGTAGCAATACTGTGCATTAGCAATTTCCTGCGCATCTACTGGGCAAACAAGGTGAAAAGAACGCACATCTGGAAAGCCTGCGTTTACGTCAAGCTGTCCCACTGAATTAGAGAATCAATCGGTATGGCTCGTAAGTATTTGCGGGGAACGACATTACCATGAGAATTATTATCAACAGCAATACGTGGTCGGCGTTCACGTAGGGCCGTCGCAAGATTGGTAGGAATGGGACCATCCTAACTCGGCATAGTCAGCATTAGTTCGAAATGGATGTTCATTGAAAATTTCTCACTGGATATAGGACCTGGATGTCAGCGTCGCTAGCGATCGCAACCTCCGCATCGGAACACTAGTAACAGGATGAGCGCATAGATATGACAAGGTGAACTGACTTATAAACCTCGAGTATGTAGTCTAGCAAGTCGTCCAGTGGAGTGACCGGCTACAAGAACTTGTCAGCGTGTCGTTTGAAGATGAGTGTCAGAAAGCGACTGACCGGTACATGCTCAGTGTCTAAATCTATATCGATATCAAATATACCGAGTACAGCTGAACTCTCACTGTTACTATCGTCGTCCGTGTCGAATGATGCGGGATCCGCATTCGCTACAATCTTCTTCGGCAGAAGTTTGCGATATTTGATCTTATAGTAGCTCAGGAAGATGCACTGGTCTTTTACCGGCCATGCGTCCTGACGTTGGGATTGGTCGAGCAAATCTACTTCCATTGCGTCGAGGTCTTGAGATACAGCCAACTGGATGCGACGCAGAGGTGCACGTCCTGGGCCGCTACGCTTCACACACTTCTGCGACTCACTATGCGATCTTTCCATGCGGAATCTGGCTTTGCCGACGGACACGAGCTGTCCTCCGCCGTATATGTCATTCGAGCGATCTGTCTGGCCGGGAAATGCGCCTATAGTCCAGGAAGAGGTTTTCATCGTTCCTCGGACGAGAATGACATCTTCCGGAGAACATTGCAGGCCCAGCTTCCCCGGGTCCGTGACGAATGCGTACCAGCTGTCGTGGTTGCGGCGCATGTAATCTGAGAACTCCGAATTGAGCTCGATCCACTCTTTCGTAGCGTGGTCCTTGAGATCGAGGAATGCACCGCGGTGACTGCTGCATTTGAAGGTATAGCCTATCTTGAGCCCTCCGTGAGCCATCAGATCACTGGTAAGAGGAGAGATCAGTACTGCCATAGCGTACATAGGGCGAATCGAAGCAGAAGACTTACGCTCCGAAAGTCCCATCAATCTGCACACGTTCAACGCCCTCGCTACACAGTTCACCGGGGTCTAGAGCCTTTTCTCTGCGACGTTGAAGAGCAGGATTGAATGTGACGGGGGTGAAGCTATCTGGTACGCCTCCTTTGTTGAGTTCGTGCTCAGCAGGCACGGTAATGTTGAACAGACGTCGAAATCCGCCGCTCTCGTCCAGGTAGCCCACGTCACCCAGATGTATCTCGCGCACACAGCCATCAAGGCCTTCGCTGGGCTCTGGATACCACAAGGGGTGCCCATGTCCCTGTCGATAGAGCAGTTCAGCGTAAACAGTCGCAGCGAGACCCATGGTGAGAGGGAGCGTGAACAAACGGACGAAGTTAAGTGAGGTTATTATACCGTGCACGAATGAGATGCAGTACCCTAGAGACTATCCTATCGTGCCTGAAAAGCGGTACATATGAACGTGAGAATAGAATCAAAGGCTATGTACGATGGCAAAAAGAAGGACTTACACGCGCGCCAGCACAGAGGCTATGATCAGTATCACCATCGCTGTCAATAGTAGCGCACTGTTATGAGGAATGTGCTATCAAATGTCAGTTCGCAGCAAATGAACGTGTCGATAAAGACGTACGTGTCTCCTTTTGTGATATAATCCAGAGGAGTTGCCACGGTGGTGTCATGGCAGACGCTGAGAGGACAGCAGATGCACAGCCAGAGCATTTCGACTGTACCATAGCCGCAAATGCTATTGTAAATAGTAATGATATACCTCTTATATTACAGAGATGGCACGTCTGTAACACTTTCTACTTACCTCGTTACTTCAAGCTGGCGTCTTAT
>JAXQGX010000226.1:0-18677 GCA_037040455.1 Irpex sp. P115-07
GTGGCCAGCGAGCCCATTGCCGCGGCGTCGAAATGCGTAAGGTCTTTCAACTGGAACCACTCTGTTCTCCAGACCGAATCAAGACCAACTGATCGTTTCTCGCTTTTGTATCATCAGAGGCCGTCTTGCACTCTACCTACAACGTCCTTCCATCGAGTACAAATAGTTTCCATCGAGTAAACGAATCGTTAGCTCCCAAAGCTGCCACACGCCCCAAACCATCGCATTCATCTCTGCTCAGCCGAAGTCCTTGTATCATGTCCGTTGCCACTCGATTCGGCCCACCATTTAACGTTTAACGACGAAGACGCGGACCTCGTCATTCGCTCCAGCGACAAAGTCGAGTTCCGCGTCTTCAAACTCTCCCTCCGAAAGGGCTCTTCCGTCTTTGAGGGTATGTTCACACTCCCACCTTACGACACAGAGAGCGCCGTGCCCGCAGTCGACGTATCCGAAAATGGCCAGGTCATGGCACAGCTCCTCTGGCTGTGCTACCCACTCCTCGACCCCCTTGTGACATCGCTCGACGAGGCCAGAGTCCTGCTCACTGCATGCCAAAAGTATGAGATGGAGATACCCGCTCTTAGGTTAGTGGGTATCATATCTCGAACTTTTCTGGCAACACACCCGTTCCAAGTCTATGCCCTTGCATGCGGAGCTCGTGCCACAGAGGAAGCACGGGTTGCAGCGTTCAACTGCCTTTCTATACCACTTGGCGACATCATTCACATGGATACTCCCGATGCACGGGATGTATCGATGATGGCATACATAAATCTTTTACGATACCACGATACATGTCGCGAGGCTACTGTCGCAGCGTTATCCCAACGATCTGGAGTCTATAGAAGCTTTCCCTGGCTGGGGGTACAAGTGTCGGACACGTACTGTTGGGCGCATGGGTGCGGCTCGACAACTAATTATATTGATGTTCTGCTCGCGAATGAAGCCTGGAAGAGATTTGCTCCTTGGTTCTTCGAGCTTATAGATTCAATTGTTGTCCATCTCCAACACAAGGCTGCTCCGATGTCTTCACGACTGTTTGATTTTATAGATCCTCCAAAGGACAAGATGTGTGACGCTTGCAAGAGCGGATATGCCATTAGTCTTTACCGCTTCTTCAACCTCTTAGAGGAAGAGCTGAAACGACGGGTCAAAGCTGTGAGTATACATACCCATCGATTGTACAGAAATGCTGACTCGCTTCTTCTAGGTTAAATTCAACGTGATCTTCTGAACCGGGCGGTGAACTCGAATGTTCGCTGATAGACTGTATCGTTGGTAAGCTATACACGACTCTGCGAAACAATTCGCTCACAAGGGCGACGATTCTCAGCGTACAACAAGACTTGAAAGTGCAAGAAAGTGCAGCTTTGTTCTTAGGCTGGAAGTGTATTGTCGATCTATATCGGGGAGAGACAACTTGAATGCTGACTCGTAGCAATGTAATTCTATGCTTTTTGATATTGCTTTGGCATCACAACCCAAGATGCAGCGACAACAAGAAGTCATTTTGCCACACAACACCGAACGTCCTTCCGCAGTAAACTGCGGATTGTAGCTGAAAGGTATGTAGCATTCTCAGTTTGTAGAAGTACCGAGTTTCACTAATAAGCTTTTCTCTCCGCAGCGGTGTGCCACTGATGGATCAAGTACCCAATGACGTAGAAAGCGTGCAGGATACTGGCCTGCGCTCTGCGAGCAGCCATTCTTCTTGATTCGGAGCATTCACATCCACAAATCGCGCCCTGTGCCTGCCCGGTGGTAAGCAAAGTACTGGATCTTGCATCAGCCAGTTACGCGTGACTGGGTAGTCTCTCGTTTCCGACACCTGAATACTCCAATCAGGTTTCCATATACATGCCTATCATCTTTTCCAGCGAGTATAAATCATCTCTGTCAAATGGACGAATCATTAAATCGCGCGAGCAGGCTGCAAACCGTCTTACACATACCAGCAAACCAAAATCCTCCATCGATGTCCACCGACACTCAATTTGCCCCATCCTTCGACGACGAAGATGCAGACCTCATCATCCGCTCCGGCGACAAAGTCGAGTTCCGCATCTTCAAACTCCTCCTTAGAAAGGCCTCCCCCGTATTCGAGGGCATGTTCACACTCCCACCTCACGACACGACGAGCTCAGTACCCGTTGTCGATGTGTCCGAAACCGGAGACGTCGTGGCACAGCTCCTTCGGCTGTGCTACCCACTCCCCGATCCTCCCGTGGCATCATTTGACGAAGCCAGGGCCATACTTGCTGCGTGCCAGAAGTACGAGATGGAGATGCCTGCCACCAGGTTGGTGGGTATCGCCTCTCGGACTTTTCTGGAAACGCACCCTTTCCATGTCTATATCCTTGCATGTCGTGCGCGTTCTGCGCGTGAAGCACGACTTGCGGCACTACATTGCCTTAACATACCGCTGAACGATATCATCCATATGGATTTTCCTGAAACTTGTGATCTCTCTATGCCAGCATATAGGAATCTCATCCGGTATTACGATGAATGTCGTAAGGCCACGGCTGAAGCCCTATCCCTCCACGCGCTGTCCTGGTTAGGACCTACTCCATGGACAAGCTTCTGTTGGGCACATCTGTGCCACGGCGGGGTGTACTTTCAGCTCCAGGGTTCGAGTACTAATCTCGCCGTTTCCGCTTGGTGGGTAGAGCTCGTAAAATCTATCACCACTCACCTACAACTCAAGGCTGCCCCAATGTCTCCCCATCTGTTCGATTTCATCGATCCTCCCAAGGACAAGATGTGCACTTCATGCATAAGTGGCTACGCGCTCAACCTCTACCGTTTCTTCAACCTCTTAGACAAAGAACTGAAACGGCGTATCAAAGCTGTGAGTACACGCCCTCCTCAATTACAAGAAAGTACCGACTCGTTATTTTCAGGTTGAATTCAATGTGATCTTCTAAACCTTATATCAAATGTTCGAAAGGGGTTGTAGTGAAGTGAGTTCAAGTTTCATACGCTCTCACGAGCAAGTTACTCATCGAAGCCGACATCCCTCAGTGTACTACGTGAAATTGGAGCATAGTAGCAGCAAAGTCATCAGAAGCGTATTGGCAAAGCGTGTCGATAGAGTTGCGAGTCGTAGCAATGTAACTCCGCGTTCTTGCAATGCAGTCTTTCTGTATCGAAAAATTATATCATCGTCGACGACGTCTATTTAAAAGTGACGGGAAGTTGTTATATTCTTGTATCAAAAAACCCTCTACGACAAGGCAGCCGCCCCTTCTAAGGGACAGTCGCTTTCTAAGTTAGACACGTACTTTGTCTAATCCTGGGGATATCGAGACCTAGAGCTATACAGTACTGCTGTCGCTTATGATTTTTGCTGCTTCAAAACGAAACTCGACCGACTCGTTTGTGAGGTAGAAAAGACACTAGTATTGGAAGGGTTCACGACAATGTATATACTGCATAACGGAAAGTTCCAAGGGCTTCACTACCTCTGAAACTGGCTTGAACATCTCTTCATACGCCTCCTCCAACCTGGGCACGTCTTCCCAGTCGAGACCTACACTCCACTCGCAAATCACCATTGAAAAGCTGTTCAACTTCGGCAAGTTCACGAAGAACTCTGAGTCTACGTTTCGAGAGGCTAGAGAGTCCCGTATAACCTCCAAGTAACTACGGATCATATCATGCCCATTGATCCATCTGGGCGAGCTGTGAACAAGGCACATTCTCACTCCAAGATCCATGGCGACGTCGTTAAGACTCTTCACGGACAAAGACAAAGTTTTCAAATTCGGGAACATGGGCATCCTGGGTTCCGGAGGAGGCTCAGTGAAGCTCCAGCTGGGGAGATTTCGTGTCCCGAGTAGAGGGATCAGCGGGGCAAGTGCGAGGCCTTTGGCTGTGATGCTTGTAACGTTCCCACATATGTCATATACGCGTCGCCAGAACGCAAAGTCCACTGAACTGAACAGCCTCTTGTCACTTGGGTAGGTGCTGTCAGTGAGAGTCAGATGGTCGAGGTTGGACAGAGCCAACGCCGATAAGACGGGCTCGACACAGGCGTGTCGAATTGGGAAGGATTCGGGTCTGGTGGGTGGAATGGCCATTGCCACAGCGATGTTGAGGCAGCAGTGCCGATAGGCTCTAAGAGATTCTCTTACTAGACAGGTAGCCGAGATTGTGATGTCCTGAGTTCCAAAGTGCGGGGTCGTCATATAGTCCGGCTGCCCGAAAGTGAGGGCTAGGGTGCTAAGTGTCCCTGCGAGATTGGAGGAAAAATTGGAGAGAAAGCGTGCGAGCCGCTCGTAGCGGTCTTGCAGGGGAGGACCCATCAGCCTTGCAATTGTCCAATAGAAAAGTTCGCAGGAGCGGAGTGCTGGGGCATCGATTAAGTCCAGGATGAGTGAGACTGTGTGTAGACTTCGTTGTTTGAGCACAATCGAATGAAGGTTAGGGAGAGGTATCCGTGGAAATTCAACGTAATATTCAACGTCGGATGTGGTGTACTCCCAGGTTGGAAGGGCGTTCACGAGGGATAATTTCTTCAAGCACGGAAGTGCGCGAAGGCAGGCTACTACCTCTTTCAATGGCGATGCGGTGTCAAATGCACTACCGGAGCGTATCGTGGGCAATATAGAAGCCTCGCCATCTAGCTGCGATAGGTATTGAACGTTGTATTCATTAGTTGGAGCAACATAGTGGCGTTCAATGCATAACACTGTAAGAGCGGGAAAGTGTTGCAGAGAGGACCATAGGAAGTCGCATTGCGTGAGAGAGAGGTTCGTGAGGCGAGGAGCAATACTAGATTCGGTTCCGAACAGTGTCTTTGGCAGCACTAGCATCTGTGTCTTCTCGGCATTGTGCAATCGTCCCAGTTGTTCAGGCCCTAGGAATAGTCTTTCGAGCCACGGAGCAGGTTGTGTGAGCAGTTCACGAGCGAAAATGCGCCATCCAAGTGGGTTGATTATGGTGGCGCATTTGACCTCGATAGATGACGCGGTTCGTTGAGAACTGCACAAGCCTGTGCCGGATCGTCGTTCTCCAGCCATGGTATATTGTGACAATTCAGCGAGAGAGGCCGATTACCGGAGCGGCACAACACGTCCGAGAGCCACCGTGTAGAGTCCTCGACAATGATGACGGAAGCCCACAACCTGGGCGTCTCCAAAGCAATATTGCGCAGACGAGTGCAGACATGAGTCGTGTTCACCCATCCTAAGCGCTTCACTCGTTCATCAAGGGGAGTGTCATAGTCAGGCTGGAGAAGACAGTTTTCTGTGAGACAGAGGGGAGCGGAAATGGATAGGAATGTCATGATGAGCGCGAGAATCTCGTTGGGCAACGAAAGCATATATGGCTTCGCGAGGCTAATGCTTCCCGCGTCGGAGTCCACAGCTTCATGAGCTTCATGGTATGACTCCTCAAGCGGCGTAATACGATATTCCCGGGAAGAAGTGAGGTCGGACGAAGGTGGTGGCCCAATGTCAAGGTTCGAGCCCGAATGCAAATGTGCCATTAAGTAGTAGAGTCTGCGTATCTTTTTCAGTAAAGTTGAGCTGAATGTGAGCACAATGGGCTTACGGGTATGCGATGTATCAACTTTACGAAATCGTGGTTCAAAACGAACTGGCAACTTCAAGTTCGTGGTGGTGAGTGCCCTGGCCGCTATCGATCTACGAACGCGGCTACTTACGCTCGCCGCGATCACGTGTGCCACGTGGATGCCTTTCTTGCAGCCTGCGTCTCGAATAACCATAAGATTTGCACCATAAGCAGGCGAAAATTATCTAGGATTATCTACAATAATGCCGCCCTCTGCAGTATGTACACCCCGCATATCTATCTTCTTCAACTTGTATCTTACGTCTGATAGTTTCCCGTGGCAGTCAGTCACTCGATAGAGGCTCTGCCTCTCCGTGAATTCTACCCTGAAGACTTGTATTCAGGAGGTAAGTCCTAAAGCGCTACATTTGACAAGTGCACAGTATTTCAACATTCTGACACATTTTGCTTGGTCTGCAGGCGGATACTTTGCTCGTCTAAAGTCTGCAGTTCAAACCACAGCACCTGCCTATTCCGCACGGACACCCAAACAGCCGAACCCCCGAGCTTACGCCGGCACATCGGACCGTGCCAAATCGATGAGCTCACCGAAGTTTCAAGAATCAATTCTTGCGCGGACATAGTGAACCACCACACCCGGTCTCAAAACATGTTTCGTCTCTGTCTTGAACCTCTTCCTGCTGTGCGACATAAGCTCGTGCAACAAAAACATAAAACAAGGGAAAACAGATAGATCTAGGAAAGAGAGATACTAGCACAGGATGTCGGGAGAGTCGAACACACCAGCGACGAACGGGACGACGAACGGGACAGGGAAGACGAGCACAAACTTCCATCCCATCTTCATCGTGGTCATGGTAAGCCACTCACTGTCGTATGCAGACTCAACCGTTGGCTCACATGTTGCATGCAATAGGGGGTAGCAAGCACCGGCAAAACCACCCTCGCCAAAGCCCTCAACGCCCGCCTCGGGCTTCCCTACATCGAAGGCGACGACCTGCACCCCGCCTCCAATATCGACAAGATGTCACGCGGGATACCCCTCACCGACGCCGATCGCGAGCCGTGGCTGGAGCTTATACGGACGACGGCGGAGAATATCGTGGCTGAGCAGGAGGGGAAGGCGTTGGGTGAGGCCGCCGCGGAGAGTGATGGAGGAGAGGGAGGAGAGGGAGGGGAGAAGAGGGAGAAGAGGCGGTACGGGGTGATGGCGACGAGTAGCGCGTTGAAGAGGTATTATCGGGACATCTTACGCGGGACGTACAAAGGCTTCCCACGCGTGCCCTCGCACCTACACGCCATCGCACCCTCAAAGCTCCCTACGTACTTCATCTACATCAAAGCCGAGGAGAAGTTGCTGAGGGAGCGGATGGCGAAGAGGGAAGGACACTTTATGAAGACGAACATGCTGGATAGCCAGTTGAAGACGCTGGAGAGTCCGGAGGGGGAGGAGGGGGTTGTGGTTGTGCCGTTGGATGCGAGTACGGAGGAGCAGGTTAGGGTTGCAGTTGAGGGGTTGGAGAGGTTGGTTGGGGAGTTGAACTTTGCACCGGTGAAGAAGGAGGAGAATGGGAAGAATGAGGGGGGCGAGCCGTTAGATGTCAAGGGCGAACATATCTTGTAGACATGTCCACTTAAGTTATCCATCTATTAATCCCTCGTACTTGGATAAATCGCTTTGCGTTTACTTTTTCGTGTTTTGTACAATTGGGATTGACGGCAACGAGGGAATTGTGATGTTGTACAAAGCAAAGAAACACGATGCGATACCGTATGCAGTCCCTACCAAAGAAACACCTCACGACTTCACGACTTTGTCTCAGCCTCCTCGTCCTTCTTTGCCAGATCGTGCTTCTTGAGCAGCGCGTCGATTTCTGCCGGTCGGTAGATCTTCGCCTTGGGCTGTTTCTCCGCGTCCAGCGTAAGCGTCGCGAACTCCACTTCACACACGCATATCTCATCAGCAAAAGCTCCACTTCCACCAAACGCACAACACACAACTAGGAACTCACATTTCTCGCTACCAAGCGTCGTACTGTCCATCGTCTTGCTCATCACCTTCAACACAAGCGCGATCGCCTCCTCGAGCGTGATATCATCTTTATACTCCTGCTTCAGCAGACTCTGCGCTGTCCCGTTGTTCGCGCCGATGCTCGTTGCCTTCCAGCCCGAGTAGTTCCCCGACGGGTCGGAGTGGTAGAGTTGGAAGTTGTAGTGCACGTCGTAGCCGGCGTAGAGGAGGGACACGCCGAATGGTCGTAGACCTGATCGTCAAAAATATAGATTGTGAGTAAGTGGGTGGGTGAAGTGAAGGAAAGGGATGTGATGGGTTAGGGAAGGGCAAGTACCTCCGTATTGTGTGTACCCCTGCTTCAGGTCGCATAATCTCTGCGCGAGCTGTTCGACCGGGATCTCTTCGTTGTACGAGAACAAATGTTGCTGTGCCGCTTGTCGGGCATAGTTGACGAGTGAGATCGCATCTGCCGTCAAACCAGCTACTCCAGCCACCACATTGCTAAGTGCGTGCCATACAACATCAATTTTGTGGATATTGAAAATGTAAAATGAAGGAGGAGACGCACGAGTTGAGCAAGAAGATCTTCTCGCCGCTACCGCCGTACCCTCCATCTTTAGCACTCGACAAGTCGAGCAACTTCCCAGTGACTTTCTTCTCTGCGGCGAGGACGATGCCTTCCTTTGTCAGAACGCCGAGTACTGTGCCGGCGTGCGAGATGGCCTCCATGGCGTATTCGACTGTACGTCCGAGTTTAGGTCAAAATGTGTTGTAGGGATTATGTGGGGTGTAGTGTACTGACTTTGGTATAGACGACCTGCGGGTTAGACGTCAATGAATAAGTGTGCCTGGTAGCTGGGCTGCATGGTGCGTACCTTCTGGCGAGAATATCGTCGTACGACCTGTTCATCCATCATGGTCAGTCATCCTTGCATGTACCTCTCACTCGTTAATATACGCACTATCATAACGTCTGGCCTATCTCGCAAACACATCAGTAAGTCATCTCGCTATTTCAACGGTTCGTTATTACGCACCATGGTTGTAGATTTAAGGAGAAGAAAATAGTAAGAGTGAAGGAGAAGTAAAGGAGGAGGAGATATAGAGTAGATGAAGTAAGTACGCGTCAGGCATACGCGTCGATCGGAACTTGCCGAGCCTGCTACATACGCGATCACTGGAATGCTACTTACCAATGTTTGGTATCTACTAGAACTCTGCGCAGTTGCTCGTTGCTATCTGCTTGCCTACAACCTCTAATATCCTGCTTACTGCTCTCACTTGAACTACTTATATCGCTATGAATCACGGAGACCACGGCGGACATGGAGGACACGGCGGCGGAGGACACGAGATGCCCACCCCAGCATGCTCACTGAACATGCTCTGGTATGTTCCAACTTACCTCTATCTCCTCAGGTCGCTACAAACCTCCCAAACTGACCACTTTCTATTACACCCAGGAACACCCAAATCCAAGACACCTGCATAGTCTTCTCCTCCTGGCACATAACCTCCACCGCCTCCTTCCTCTTCTCCTTCCTCGTCATCGTCGCCCTCGGCGTCCTCTACGAGTGGCTCCGCGAGGCGCAGAAGGCCGCGGATAGGAAGATCGCGGCGACGCTTAGTGCGCAGGGAAAGGGCAAAGGCACAGCGAGGGTGAGTGGTCGTACCTCACCTGACGACCATGAGGAGGCGGGGTTGTTGACTGGTTTGCGGGTTGTGAAGGATGATATTGGGTATGTTGATAGTCCCAGTTCTCAGACTTGAGGAATGCTAGATGTTGATGATGTGTTGTTGATGTGGTTGTAGCACGCCTCTACCAATTACCCTCCGTACAAGCCGAGCACTCCTTTACGGTGCACAAGTCTTCCTCTCCTTCTTCCTCATGCTCGTATTCATGACCTACAACGTAAGCGTCTTCCTCTTCACTCTCACTCTCGTGTACTGGATACTGAACGGCCGCTATCAATACTCTCTCACCGTAACGTCTCCAGGCATACTTAATCCTCGCAACCGTCCTCGGCGCCGTCCTGGGCCATTTCATCTTTAATCCCCGTCTAGACGTGGAAGGTATACTTTCCGGGGCGGCCGCTAGCAGTCGGGGTATGGCCTGTCATTAATGTCGATCTTAAGCTTCTATGGGTCCCGTAGCGGATGAATATCCACAGTGTTCTGTGCTTGGATGGAATACGGAGTTTGTACGACCGCCCTGTGCACCTTATTTATGTCATATTTTTTGGTTTCGTTATCGACTCTACGAAGAATGCATATGCAGTGGCAGCAGTTCGTTCTAGTATTCAGCATTATGCACTAAGCACTAAGCACTGGGTGTTACTTCGGCAAAACGCCATTGTACCACACCACGAGATTAAAACCGAGTAACGAGTGTCTTTGTCAAACGTCGAGCAGATACAGTAGCATTTTCCCTTAGACGCAGACATGCTTGTCCTGCATAGCAGATCGGATGTAAACATGTTGTATGATATGACTTGAGCGAGGATCTACTGACATGTACATGAGGAAGCGTAATCAGGGTGCCCGACGTTTATTTTGCGGAGAGTGACAAGTGAAGTACAAGGGACAAGAGCAGAGGAGGGAGAGATGATGCGACCGGACGGAATGGTCGACGTTCATCGTCTGATGCCGCGAGCGGCGGGGACGCCACGACCACGACGAGCTGCACAAATAGAACAATGAGCGAGTGAGTATATATGAACTGCAATTGGAGTTGGGAGACGTACCGTTTGCTGTATACCACGAACAAAAAGAGAAGAGGAAGGAAGGAAGGAGAGATGTATTAGTATAAGGATGGGGAAGAGGAGGATTAGAGGGAGGCGTACCTCGCATGATCGTAGCACGTCCACGAGCCGTACCGATACCTCTTCCTTTCATCGCGTTCGGGCCTACACGCTTGAACCTATTCTCGAGGTAAGTACGACGGTCGTTCACCACCGGAGTAATGAGAAAGAGAATGAGAGGGTAAAGAGAGAAAGGGAGACGGAGAGGGAGACGGAGAAGAGAGAGTCGTGGAGAGGAGCAGATGTAAAGAAGAGTGAGTAAAAGTTGAAGAAAGAGGTTAGAGAGAGCACGCACATAGGAGCATTTTGCAACATATCAGGAACGATGAAGAAGCGAATCATGCTGCCCCGGATGTACACCTGGTCGAGCTGCGAGACACGCCCGTCGCGGCCTGTGACCGTGATGTCCTTGAGCGAGATGTTCAGGTTGTCTTCCGCTACATCACCACCAAAATTACATGAGCATTAGTAGCAAGTTCAAACCATGGAGAATAAGAGAGAATGAGACGCACCCTCGGCGAGTTTTCCACGATACAGCTGCCCGGTTTTCAACTCGACGGTGATAACATGTCCTAGCGATTCGTGCAGGAGCTTGACGGGGACACCTAAACCTGACTGTGCCATCTTCGCTTTCTAGTCGTTTTGAGCTGAAGTTATGGCGAGGTTAGGACTCGTAAATGTGGTTTCGTGCAGGTCGTGGCTGAACGTTTGGCGCCCACACACGGAGGACGGTTCGATTTCAAGGTTCAAAGGGCGACGCGCAAGTGGTTTGGTTCAGCTTGTTACCACGTGTATGCGAACCGATGATCTCACAGTCGCCCAATCTAGCCGTGTTCCCGGATGCGCTACTGAAGCGCCCGTCCTCATCATCATCCGGTCGCGTTCAGAGGTTTCCCTGCCTGTTTGAACTCGACAGACAGCGAGCATTCATTCGCTCTGGGAAGTCGACTGCCTCCTGCGGCGGTGGGACGTCATTCGCGTACTGGGTTGACGGTGAGCGTTTATTCTGCAGTGGTACTACTACTATGAAGCTTCAAACCAGTAGTGTACCCTTCCGGTGGCCATGGCTCGCGTAGTGCACGAATAATTAAGAGTTGTGTGCTGACAATGTCTCAACGTACAGGCTCTCTTCGTAGCTTCGTATACTACTTGATACGACGCCTTGAATATCATGGCACCCCCAAGCCCAACGACACTCCGTGCAAAGGACGCGACCTCGCCTACGAGCGAAGAACCCATACCTCCCATCGGACCCTTGAGTGGACCCTCTGACCCTAAATGGCGACGCGAACGCCTCTTGCGAATCGGCTCTGGAAGACTCTCAGTTGACGAGGGCACACTCTTGCAGCACGACTTACAAACACAACGGTCGTACGGTTCCTTACCACACGCGGACGCTAGCAAGTCAAAGTCGAAATCAAAGCTGAACGCCAGAAGAGGCAACACGTCCCTCCAAGGCATCCACATCCCCCGCTTCGCCCAGTCGGAAGCCAACAGCCCAGTCAACCGCTCCCCGGTCTCATTCCGCGACTCCTTCCTCCACCTGCGCACCTCCCGCCCAGTATCCGCCTACGACACCTCCAACTTCCCTCCCTCCGGCGAAGACGCGCCCGAAGAAGTCGAAACCGACGTTAAGACGAACGGGATACGCGTCTGGTACAGCTCCTTCACCTCCATCGACTGGCTGCACGACTCCATCAAGGACTCCGCGCGCCAGGCGAGGTTGAGGAGGAGGAAGTCGAGCAGGGGAAAGGTGAAGAGACATGTGGATAGGAGCGTGGGGTGGGTGATTGTGACGATTGTGGGGTTCTTGACTGCTGTTGTTGCGTTTTGTATTGTTAGGAGTGAGCAGTGGCTGTTTGATTTGAAGGAGGGGTTTTGTGGGGAGGGGTGGTGGAGGTCGAAGAGGTGGTGTTGTCCGCCTTTGGATGAGACTCTTCGGAGTCAAAGTCGACCGGCATTTTTGGGCATGTATGGTGTGGAGGAGGAGAGTTGTGAGGCGTGGAGGGAGTGGAGGGATGTGTTTGGGCCTATGGTGGATGGCAGCGAATGGCTCGCGTTCGAATCTGCTATGGTCGAATACATCGCATGGACTGTTATCGCAGTAAGTACCCCCTCCATCTTGCCTCCTCCTGTCTCCATCTCACCCTTTTCAACTCACCCTTTTCAACCCATGCTCACTCTCGCGCGCAGGTAATCCTAGCACTAACATCCTGCTTCCTAACCCTCCACCTAACCGCCTCCACCTCCTTCGTAACACGCAAAGACTCGGGGGTGCTCTCATCCGGCTTCGCAGAATCCAACGCGGATCAAAAAGTGGACTCTACTCCGGTGGCACAGCCGAAGCGCAAAGTTCTCTACTACGTGCGTTCAATCTCTCTTCATACTACACATCCTATATATGCGCCCACACTACAACTAAACACTAACTGACCGATGTTTATGGTGGGATTTGACAGGCAGCAGGCAGCGGCATACCAGAAGTCAAAACCATCCTCTCCGGGTTCGTAATCCACGGATACCTCGGCGGCCGTACTCTCTTCACCAAGTCGGTCGGGTTGGCGTTGAGTGTTGCGTCTGGTCTCTCGTTGGGTAAGGAGGGTCCGTTGGTGCATATTGCGTCGTGTGTTGGGAATATTGTTAGTCGGTAAGCATCTGAAGCCACCACCGAAAAGCTTCCGTTGATTCTAACTTGCTGTTGGTATTTTTGTGTAGGTTCTTTGGGAAATACGAACGTAACGAAGGTACATACTAGCCATCTTACACGCATATACCGACTCCAACTAACGCATACAAACAGCCAAACGCCGCGAAATCCTCAGCGCAGCATGTGCAGCAGGGGTCGCCGTCGCCTTCGGCGCACCCATCGGCGGGGTGCTGTTCAGCCTCGAAGAGGTGTCGTATTTTTTTCCTGCGAAGGTTATGTGGAGGAGGTGCGTTCTCTCTCTTCCTGGTTTCCCTGTAGCTGATGTTGTGTTGCGTTGGGGATGGTGGTGCGCGATGAAGTTTCTTCTGTGCGATGGTTGCGGCGATGACGCTCAAGTTCCTCGATCCGTTTGGGAGTGGGAAGTTGGTGCTTTTTCAGGTTACTTATGATAGGGTAGGTAGTGTGGAAACTCGGAATCAGCGTACCAGGCTTACGAATACTATATGTAGGACTGGCACGCCTACGAGCTCGTCTTCTTCCTCTTCCTAGGCGTCATCGGCGTACGTCCCTCTCTCTCTCCCCACTCTTCCAAACTCACAACTGAACTGAACTGATCCATGCACACAGGGCGTCTGGGGCGCCTTCTTCTCTAAACTCAACATCCGCTACACCCGGCGCATCCGCAACGGCACCTGGCTCGGCCGGCACCCCATGGTCGAAGTCTTCCTCGTCACCCTCCTCAGCGCACTCCTCTGCTTCCTCAACCCCTACACCCGCATGGGCGGTACCGAGCTCGTGTACAACCTCTTCGCCGAGTGCCGCTCCGGCAGCGCGAACACCCACGTCGGGCTGTGTGTGCTTGACCCCCCGACGCAGGCATGGGGTGTAGTGAGGGCGGTGGGGGTTGCTGCGATTGTCAAAGGAGGACTGACGATAGTGACGTTTGGGGTGAAGTTGCCTGCGGGGATTTTTATTCCGAGTTTGGGAGGTGAGTGGTTGATATATGAGGAGATGTTTGCCTGTATGCGGGTGCTGACGTTGATTGTGTAGTCGGCGCGTGTGTGGGGAGAATATTGGGAATATTCGTGCAGTGGATGCAGTACTCGCATCCTGAAAGTCCTATCTTCCGCTCGTGCAATGGGGACCTCAACTGTGTCATCCCGGGTTTGTACGCCATGGTCGGCGCTGCAGCCACACTGTCCGGTGTCACGGTACGTACTCCCAAACTTTGCTTTGTTCTGCTGCAGTAAATTAACCTGCATATATCTGTAGCGCACGACCGTCTCGCTGGCAGTCATCATGTTCGAGCTGACGGACACGCTTACCTACGCCGTACCCATCATGTTGGCCGTCCTGGTTGCGAAGACTGTGGCTGATGCATTGGAGCCAAAGGGGATATACGATCTCGTTATTGAGTAATTCCAGCTCACGATTCCCGTGTCAAATCAGTCTGACTGAGACGTGGCTTTCTAGTGTCGCACAACTCCCCTACCTTGACCCGAAACACGACTACATCTGGGTCGACCATCACATGAGCGACGTCGTAAGTTTGCGTTCTTGCCCTTCAATCCACTGACATGACACGTATTGACGATCTACTGTTATTCGCGTACAATTGTAGACAGACCGCGATGTGGACGTCATCCGCACAGACGAACCCAACGACGTCAAAACCCTCAGAGACAAACTCCAGAAACTCGTCGATTCGGGCAACGACGATAGCGGGTTCCCCGTCGTGCGTGAGGCTGGCGAGGGGCTGCGGTTGGTTGGGTATATTGGTGCGAATGAGTTGGAGCACGCTTTGAGTACGTACTTTGACTCCGAGTCTCCCTGTTAGAGGTCCTACTTACGTGATGGCTTCGTTTTAGCTATTGTTGCTGATAGTCCCGACCAGCAAGTGACGTTCCACACTGCGGATCCGTATGGGCATGTTCCGTCCACGTCGGAGGCGGCGTCGGCGGGAGAGACTGGGTCGATCATGGCCGGGGACGTTGATCCTTTCGATTTCAGCTATTATATGGACAAGGTGCGTGCTTCTACCTTCTCCTGACCCGAATTGTTCTCATTTTGTACTGTGACTGGTGTGGTTTATGTAGGCGCCGTTGACCGTGCAGTCAAGTTCGCCGCTTGAGCTCGTGCAGCAGCTGTTCACGAAGTTGGGATTGAGATACGTTGTCGTCACTGACACTGATGGGTTATGTGAGTGTACACTTTGAAATGTATGCGTGCTTGGTTGAGATCTGACTATTTGGAACGTAGATGAAGGTGTCATTGATAAGAAGACCTGGCTTACATTCCTTGGCCAGTTGGACGAAAAGCATTGATTTCAAATCATACTCTCTCATGAACGCTGAGTTCGTCACGTATTTATTGGATCCCATACATTCTATGCGCAACTTCTTTGGCCGTCGCTCGACTCATGGATCCATCATTTGTTATATACCAAACATATTCCACTATTCCCTCTCCTATCACTATCACCCCCAAAGTCTATACCACAACCCACACACAACTTAGCTCATCAACCTACCAACATTTTATGTGCCATACCAAGTGTTGAGTACATCACTACGAGGACAATATACCATCATCTCGATCATTCAAGCTTCCTTCAGCCATCCGAGCGCTGAGCTAAGTATAACACTATTTGTTGGATCGCACCTCTGTACCAGTGACGGACGGTATGAGCTCCTGAAGTACCTGTTGCCAGGTTCCTTCCTCCCAAGGCAGCGCGTGACTGGCTCCGTCGATCAGTACGAGCTTGGCCTGTGGGACAAGTTTATGTATCTTGTGTGCTTCGCTATATGGGACCGTTGTATCCGCCGTGCCCTATATACAGTCAAGTTGCCTTAAGATTAGACACTTAGAAGATCACACTCGCGATGCAAAAATGCCTACGTGGATAATCAAAGACCGCTTCTTGCTCGTGCTTCCGAGTGTTTCGAATGCAGCTTGGAGGGAGCTGATGACGCCGTTCGCAAGCGACGCGTCGAATGCCTTCTTCGCGCCAGGTAGGTGTTCCCATTGCAAGTCTCGGATCTACAGGTAAGATACAATGACATCACTATGCGACAAACATTATGCGTGATTGAGGATAACGTACTCGAGCAGATAGTTTGAGTGCATCTGCAGTGGCTTCCGGGTTTCTCTCGGGCGCAGGGGTAAGATCCTAATAACCTGTTACACCGTTTCAAGCAAACAAAGGTACTAATATGCGCTCACGCTGATAGCGACGCCCGTCTCGCTGTGCTAAGTGAGGAAATTTCAGAGACACATCTTGTAAAAAAGGATAGTTGAAACTCACTTGAAGCAACCCAGCCGAAGCAAGTAAAGTGACGTTCTCTGCCACTAAGTGAGGAAAAGTAGCGGTAAACGCCGCAGCAATGGCACCTCCCTACATATGCATATCACCATTAGATAGAAATTGATGCATGGTATGTTGTTAGTGGTCACAAACATACCATTGAGTAGCCGACGATGTCAGCCTTGTCCCATTTGACGTATTGCAGCAAAAGCGCAAGGTGTACTATGTAAAACTGTGCGTCATAGAGACCTTCCGGTGCTTCCGAGTACCCTCTACCAGGCAAATCTCCTCGCCAAATACGAGTCATCCCTCTTGTACCGCAAACACGTATCATTATTTATCGTTGCTCACCGTAGGTCAAGACCTGGAGTCCTTCTTTGACTAATGCTGGGAGGATCTTATGGTATGCGAGAGCCGGCACAGAGATACCGTGTATGAGAACTATCTGGAGTTTGGGTGGTTTAGATAGGCGATTAATATCTGCGTAAGGTGGACTGTGGCGTACCTTCTGACCATCTTCTGGACCATTGATCCAGTATTTTGTTCGACCGAATGGTGAGGGAAAGTATCCACCTAAGGCCACATAGGCGTGACAATCCGAGTATGGATACGGATGCTGCACGGTTAAGACTCCCGAGGCTTACCTCCTGCGTAAGTATCCTCTTGGTAGAACTCACGAAGGGGTGAAGGTGATGGCAGAGCCTCGATAGAGTGAGTCACTGGAATTGGGAACTGCATATCTGTCAGCTGTAGGAGATGGGCAGTAACTGCTATGACAACTCAATACGAACAGGGGACGGTGCCATGTTTGCTGACGGTTTTCAGTGGTCGGGCTTCCCAATGACCCTCTGCCAGTGTGCGTACCGATTGAGAGGACTAGAACCTCATGTGGTACACCAGCCAACGTTGACGTTATAAGCTTTCGAGAAGCCGGAAGCTATCACGCTATCGAACTCTCAGGCGTGCAATTCTTGGGAAAGCGTACCCATAACCGGTAGGGTGTGCTGTGAACGAATCATGTGAGTTCACACGGCCCTCGTACCTTGCTCAACTTGGCACTCGGTGGAGAATGTGTCATATAGTCCGAGTTGATGAGATTCAGCCAGAGTGAAAGCTTGTATGTATCGGGTAGGCGTCGAAAATTGCAGTCACCCGGCCGAGCGCTGGGGTCAATGGAGGACCGACGCTTTGATATCTCGTCGCGGTAAATGATAGCATTTGTTTCGATATCCCTATATCCTTATCTTGAAACGTCGTTTACTTCCCTAAACCATGACCGCGGCTGTAGCCACGTTTGGTGTTACCCTGTTGCAGATTACAGGGTTACTTATACTTGCTAAGTCGTCCTGAAGTGCCAGTAACGAATGGTATGATCTCCTCGACCACTTCTTGCCAGGTCCCTTCTTCCCAAGGCAGGGCATGACTCGCTCCTTCGATGAGCACAAGTCTGGCTTGCGGAACGAGCTTGTTGATCTTGTGTGCTTCACTGTATGGCACGTCTGTGTCCGCTGTACCCTACATCCCATCAAGTCGAAACAACACGTGAGTAACATGTCACTGATATCAATCTGAAGAACCTAAAAAAAGGATCAGTTCGTGCAGACCACTCACTTGTATAATCAAAAACCTCTTCTTGCTCGTGTTCCCGAGCGTTTCAAACGCAGCACGGAGGGAGGTTACGACACCATTGCCGATCGATGCGTCGAAGGCTTTCTTTGCTCCAGGGAGATATTTCCATTGCAGTTCACGAATCTTCAAGGATAGAGGGGCGTAAGCAATCGCTTCCCTATCCAGTACTGTGACAAATGCATACCTGCGGGGAGAGCTTATCAGCTATCGCAGTGGCCTCAGGGTTTCGTGGAGGTTCAATAGCTAATTCCTGGAGAACCATTAGCACACGCCAAGGTGGATCCTCAAAGTCATTTACCGTGATTGGATGATTCCATTCACCCGGGTCGCTGTACTGTGGGCGAGGAGTTAGGAGGTACCAGGATAAGATAGAGCAGCTTACTTCAAGCAAGCCGACGGAAGCAAGAAGCGTGACATTCTCGGTAACAAGGTGAGGTAAAGTTGCAGCGAAGGCAACCGCAACGGCACCGCCCTAAGGAAAGCCATTGTGAGATTTGGAGTAACGTCAATTGTATCTGAGAGCAAACCATAGAGTAACCGATGATATTCGCTGATTCCCACTTGACATACTGCAATAGTAGTGCAAGGTGCACGATGTAGAACTGCGCATCATAAGCACACTCTGGAGCTTCAGAATACCCTCTACCAGGTATATCTATCGAGGGGGGATGTATTAGACGTCTTCTTAATTTATAGAAGTGGTATTTTTGCAGTTCCACGAGTGCCTACCGTAGGTAAGGA
>JAXQGX010000227.1:0-17427 GCA_037040455.1 Irpex sp. P115-07
GGGGGGCTGAAGCGAGGCGCGGTCTTTAAGTACATGGTTTTTGACCAGATTCTCGAAGCTTCGACTCTCTGCCATATTCGATTCGACGCGTATAGGGCAAAGAACCGACGCGATGCTGCAAAGCGCCCACAGAACCTTCTAGCATGATTACCTTTTAGGGACACAATCAGCCTCGTTGCGACAGCACCCAAAGAACGCGGTAGAAAATACATTGTCGCATGCTCGTAATACAAGGGTATGCTACAAGGTTCATTCATACAAGAGATCCAAGCAAGACAAAGGCACAAAGCCTAGATATTCAGCGCCGTAGGGCCCATGAATGGCGAAGCGCGCGGGTCTGAAATGACACCTGGTCGCCCGCTAACCTGATGCTTCAGTAATTCCACCATCGCCTTCAACTCTTCCAACTCTTCTCGAAGCTCCGAATTCCTCTCACGCAGCTGATTGTTAAGCACGGACAGCCTTTGGATCTCCCCTCGGTAAGACGCCAGATCACCCCTGGGCACTGATTTTCGAGAGACGGCGAGCTGCTTCTGCGAGATTGATAGTTTCGCTTCGAGCGACGTGATCTCCTGCCGTTGTTTCCTGCTCAAGATTGTGAATACTGGTTTCGTCTGAAATACCATGTACACTCACCTGTCTCGTTCTTCCAAGAAAGCATGAGTCTTCTCGAGAGTTTCCAGACGTTGCTCCATCTTCTTATACGCACTGCCACATGCCCGTAAGAGTTCTGTCTGATCATTAAGCTTCTGCACGTCGCTTTCCCTGACCATAGAGTAAGTCCAGAGTTTCGCGATGTTCGAATTTAATGAGCTTACCAAAGTCGCTGAAGAGCAATCAACTGTTCGATCTGCTTCTCGTAGTCGTGTAAGCGATCCACTTTGTGCGCCTTCTCCTTTATCTGAGTCTCGAGCGCGAAGACCCTACTGTTCGCATCCGATAAGAGTTTCCCTTGTGCAGCGAAGCTTGCCTATGCATCGTCTCGTGTCAATAATTGAAAAAAGTATGTACCATCATTCCATACCTGAAGCTCCTTATGAGCAGCACGCATCTCCGTCGCCTCGGTCTGCCACGAGCTTTTCTCATGCCTGAAGTCCTTGATCTTATCTTGCAGCTTTTGGTTCCAATTCGCGTATTCGTTGCGCGTCGCAAGTGCCTGCTCTTTATGGTCTTTCAAGTCTTTCTGTAGCCGATGAATCTCGGTTTTGTATCCACGAAGTTTATTGTGCTGTAGCCGGGATAGTGAGATACCATTCAATACAGTGCACAAACGACCCTTACCAGTCCTTGTCGCTCAACTTCTGCAAAGCGCGAAACAACTCGATCCTGATATAGCCGCCCGATATGCCTGACGTTGTTCCTCGCCATCCAGAGCTCGAAGTTCAGCTCACATCGGAGCATGAGTACCTCCCTCTGTAGCCCTGCGAGGGCAGCAGTCACATGAGATGAGCCCTCTTGCCCTGATACTTCATGAATGGTGTTCAAGTCTGGCGAGGGAGAGCGCACGCTGGCACTCGCGACACTCTTTCGAGAAGGCGACCGTGTACGAGACTTGTGTTCCATCAGAGTCGTAGGCCACCCCGGTACTGAAGGACCGTCAAGGATCTCAAGGTCAAGTCCGGACTTGAGAGCCATAGAAGTTGAGACCATATCCTGTAGTGAGATTTGTAGCTTGTTCGGAGGTGAGTGGACAGCTGGTAGGCTAGCTAGGACAGATGATCCTGACGACTCAACGGACGTCGAAAGATCTGTGTAGGGAGCAATTTCGTCGGATATTTCATGAGCAGGTTGTTCAGGTTCAGCGTCGGCTTTTGACCGTCCTACTGCATTCGTGAACGCCTCCTGTGTCAATCGTTCCCGTAGTCCTATCGAAGCAGACCGGATATCAAGCATCGTCGCTTCCGCAACAATTTGTTCGACACTATATTGCACCCAAGCGTCCGGGAGGTTTAGCTCTGCGTCTGCGTCCCGCCAGATGAGAAGAGGATGGAGAACGTGGCCGCGTAGTAATCTCTGCGCTCATTCGAAATCAGCTCAGCAACACATTGTAACCTTTTTTGCACTGACCTCGCTCTTACTTCGAATTTTGTCTTCGTCCAACGCATCTTCCCAGTTCTTGGTATATGGGCTTTCGAGGCCGCTGTTTTCGAGGTATGTAGCTGGCGCCCTCAGAAAGCGAAGGGTATTGCAAGGAAAGAGGTAGTACAGGAAGGCGAAGTAGTGCTGAAGAGGGGGAGACGAAGTCGCACCAGTAAATGTCTGTTCTAGCCGTTCCCATTCGACTTCGGGTCGAATGTGTAAGTGCGAGACGGACACTGGGTCATGAGGATCGTCAATGGCAGGCTCTAAGAGATCGCTGACATCTTTGCCTCTCCCACTTGTGAGGGCCAGGGCAGGTAGGGAAGACTCAGGATGTCGAGTCTCCCAGCAAACGAGCCGACCTAATATGAAGAAAAAGGATGGTAACAGCCGCTTCAAGTCTTCACTGGCCTTGACGGCGAAGATTGGTAGAAGCTTGGTAACCACGGTTATTCCGATTGTGCATTCTGTTGAAGAGTTGTCCAGAGTCAAGCTGTTGATGACGCTCTGCATGAGAGGGTGCGCAGCAAGGACAGCAGCGTGTGCGGGGAAACCTGGTTGCGAGGTATAAGCATTGAGTAGCATGAATAATTGTAGACGAGAGGTCGACGATGCAAAGCAATGGTATATTTCCGCGAGTAGATCCTATGGTCGTAAGCATGCGATTTAGCGTGCGGTCGAAAGGGTGACCGAACTGAGACCAGACCCACTTGCGGTCGCTGCAAGCCCACCCGTACAAGGACATCTTCCAAGTTAGATTTCCAGCATGCTTTCGTTTCCTTCTGCGCATCGTCCAGCTCTGCCCACTCCAGCACCTCCTCCCCTGAGCTCTCGTTGTACGCGTCCAGAAGGTAAAGCTCCATTAACCTCCGGCGAAACTCTCTGCTCTTCTCCCTCCTCTTCTCCTTGTCTGGGTCGTCTGAGACTGCATCACGAACTTGCTTGACAGGGCTAAGAGCAGATACAATGAGCTCCTTGGCGTGTGTGACCGTTTCTTCGGGAAGCTTTGGTTCACGGAGGGCGGGTCGAAGTACGAGATCAAACCAAGTCGAGATAATAGAGACAGAAGGAAGTATAGGACGTAAATGGTACAGCACAGATAGTATGATCCTGTTGTGTGAAGACTCTGATTGGTCTATCACATCGTGGTAGATGGTCTGGAGGTCTTCTTCAAGCTGCTCGAGCACGCCGGCTGAATTCTGCGTGTGAAGGCATTCCGCGACTAATGCATCGACATTATCGAGGAACGAAGACAAGGATGATTCATCCGATGGATTTGCGAGTAAAAGTCGTAGTTGTCGTGAGATGTCAGAAGACGAAGCGGCCATAAATTTCTGAGTGGTCAAGCCGGTCAAGGGCAAAGTTACGGAGCCAGCTGCTCCACCATGCATAGCCGGCGTCTGTGATTTTACTTGGAATTTGAAGACTTCCACTTAATTACATACATGTACACGCTCTTCGTTGCTATACCCAGCATTATTTCACCACTACCCACTACTACCGAGTGATACTGATTAGTTGAGATCTTTCTCTACCGGCTCAAACGCAATGCCTTTTCCGGTGTTCTCCCACTGATCAGCCTCCTTTGCCTTCTCGTAAGGAGGAAGGTATACCGCTCTCAGCTTACGCTTCTCCTCCGTTGAGGCACCTGATTCCTCGTCTCTAGCTTGCAGCATATCCGGCGGGGGTCCCTGACCATCTTTCGTGTACGCCATCATGAGACTTGGAGGTCCCAACGGGAGGTCCGGGTGTATGTCATACTGCCAAGTGTGTATGGTCTTTCCATACGTTCGCTGCAGTTCTAGCATCGCTGGCTGTTCCGCTACATCTGTCGCTTTGACTGGTATACCGGTCTTTACTTGAAGCTGTAGCAGACCGCTTTCAACCTATTATAGAGTATTATTGATCGAGCGTGATGAACGTCAGCTTATCACATTCTTACCTCGTATTTATGCGAGTGCCAATATTTCTTCTCTTCCTCTGGCAGAGAGTCGAATACCTACCAAAATTAGTCTGAAGCAACCAAAGCACGCAAAGCGGTGCATTACTTTCTCCGTGACAATATACTCAATTCCAATGAGTCTCGCATCCGGCTCCCCGGAGTCGTAGATGATGCACTGGTGAAAGTCTGCTGAGCGATGGGTGCAAAAGTGGTGCGCCCTAACATGACGCTTTGGGTCTGAGCTACAGACCCATATCAATTCTGCGAGTTAGCTCAAATAGTCAAGAGTCGAGGTACCACTTACGCATATACGTGAAATGCGCAAATATGCTGATGGATTTTGTTAATGGGGGCGAAGCTCATCATCGCTGACCCCGCCGTCACGTATGCAGCGGAGTGATAGCTTTCTCTAGTCGTCTCTGTGTCCATTTTCTTGAGGTTCCGTAGGTGAACGTTACCAGGTTAGAGCACTTGTATGCCCCATCGTTGAGCTTGGTTCACTTATACTTCAGACTCGATGACGTTTGATGTCACGTAGCCCTCATAGCTCCAACTTCACGAGTAACATGCAATGTAAGGCCAGACTGAGCATTGAGAGTGCAGTGAAGGGTGTTTTAGACAAAGAGCGCAATGGACATGATAGTAGCACGCTTGGCGTAGAGCAGTTCGTGAATGTTACGGTTGAAGAAAAGAGACCGGTGCGATCGCGTTGTGGGTGACTGTGGGTGTCCCCGCAGACGTAGGGTTAGGGTTACATCCCAGCGCGTTCGTGCTCGTCGTTCTGAACGTCGAGCTCACCGTCTGCACCGTCCCCGAGCCCCATATCCTCTCAATCCATCACTGTGAGTACTCAACTGGTCTCTCTGCAAAGCCTGGACGCCGTACAACGGTCGACTCTCAGAGCTTGGGCTGGATGGCACCTCCAGTTCACGGATGTACGTCGAGCGTCAGTGCTGATTGCCTTGCCTATCTGCTAGATGTCTGCCTCCATCGAAGAGATCCACTCCGACCACTCTGACCACGAGGGTCACGACCACGCCCATGACCACGCTCACGAGCATGAGGAGGATCCCACCTCGGCAGCCGCCCTTGACAAGATCCAGTCGCGCTCGGAGAGGAAGGCCAGGAAGGCTTTGATCAGCCTTGGCTTGAAGAACGTACCTGGCATCACGCGTGTGACCCTCAGGAGGCCCAAGAACGTACGTACTAACCTTCAAACGCGTCGCGATTGTGCATTGTCTAACTCTGGCACGCTTGGACAGGTTCTATTCGTTATCTCCTCCCCCGATGTCTACAAGTCCCAGAACAGCGACGTCTACATCGTCTTCGGTGAGGCGAAGGTCGAGGACTTGAACGCTGGTGGTCCCCTTGCTGCTTCGCAGCTCGCAAGCGCGAACGCAGGCCCCGGAATCCAGAACATCGAGTCTTCAGGTGTTGCCGATGATGATGAGATTCCTGAGCTTGAGGCTGCTGAGGATGAGGGCCCCGTCGATGAGACTGGTGTTGATGCCAAGGATATTGAGCTTGTTGTCCAGCAGGTCGGCTGCTCGAGGGCGAAGGCTGTTAAGGCATTGAAGGATAATGGCGGTGACCTGATCAACGCCAGTACGTTATCAACTTATTTCGCTCACTTGCTCCAACTAATCTTCGCGTTAATTCATAGTCATGGCTGCCAGCGGGTAATTTCACATTCCCGTGTTTCATTGCTCTGTATTTTACTCTGTGCATCTCTGTACTTGCAATCAAAAGCATCTCACAACGGATCTCACACCTTGCGCCAATCCTCATCATGGCGATGAATGCACACAAGTCTGAAATATCATCTATATTCCCAGCGTTGGAGTTCAACGTAATAATTCGATCTTTCCCAACCATCCTGCACGATTTCTATCCCACATCCTGCCGCACTATCTGCCTTCGCCCCAACGGCCAGACCTAACTCACCTGCGGCGTCATGAACTAGCTTTGTCAGCTCGCCCTTGGCGAACATATGATAGTACCTGTTGAAAACAGGCGGAGGATTCTCTTCTTCCTTGGGCGCAACCTCTTCAGATTTCAGTTCTTTGCTCTTGTGTCCTTGCGTGACCTTGTCCGTAGCTTTTTGCTGCACCTGTCCTTTCGCCAGGACCCAGGGGACAAATACGTCCTGACCAGCGAGGTGAGTCCCTTGGCCCTGAGGGATGTTTCGTTTGGATAGGTCGTCCTGCTCGACCGCCCACACATATATGAGTGCCCTCCCGTGTGACGGGGATATTGCAAGAAGCATTCTCTGTAGTACGATCACCTGTTAGCAGCTTGATGACGTTTGAATAGGTAAAGGCCTCTTATACCTGCACAGCGGCTTTACGACGCTCCCATGTCGCAAGATGGTGGATCGTAGCTATTGAGATGGCATAGTCCTAACATGCCGTACGCCCAAGTCAGTCGAGTTGCGCGATGGATGGTGTACCAGCAATAAAGGGCAAAGATGAAGCGTACGAACGAATGCCCCTTCTCGCCATGATCTCCCCAGTACATCTCCCCATACAACTTCTCTGATCACATTGTTTCCGCCAGCCGTTTGCGCTATCTTAAGCAGATTTCGGCTTCTATCCAGCCCTATCGTCCAGACAGCACCGGGTCTGTCGGCGGGCAAGGGGAGGTATTTCCCATTTCCAGTCCCAGAATCAAGTCCGACCCATCCAGTAGGCAGCGAGGATAGGAATTGAGCAATTATCGGCCAAGGCTGCAGTATCACTCAGATTCAACTCGACATTCAACCAGACTCCGAGGCAATCTTACTTTGTATCGAGTAGACGAAAAATGAGGCGCGATCTGGTCGTAGACGGCATGCACATGCTCGTCTTCATAATTTTGTGGATTGGTGTCGTTGACAATGGTGGCGGTCACGGCGGGAGCCATCAGAGCTGCTGAGAAACGTAAACCCAAGTTTGATGACCCAAAGAAACTACAAGTACAGGATGGGGGTATGCAGATGATGTGAAGGGTAACTGGTGGTGGTGGTAGAGGTGCAAGAGCGGCTAGTCCGGATAACCCATCTCTTCATCCAAGATTTCGCGGAATCGACTCCCATCAAATGCGGGGAAGGGGACAAGGGTGGCTCGGTTGAATTTCTCGATGACCGGTAGGAGATTTCTGTAGATACTCATTCAGGAGGGGATGTGCGGAACGCGAAGGTATTTGCTCACTGTACCGTGGCAGCCTTTACATGCCCAAGGTCGTCTAGAGAAACTGCTAGCTCTTGCTGGTGATCGTCCATAAGTGTCGAGTTCGGCACTACTATGAGAGGTTTCTGGAGCCGTAAGACGTCGAGTATGGTGCCTGAACCTGCATACGAGTCGACTAAGGAGATGGTAGTAAGAGAACAAGCTTGACTAGACTACGTACCCGCGTGGCTGATAACCAGATCCGCACGCTTGTACTCCTCGTCCAACGTCGGCTTGAATCTCCAGACCTCCACGAGCCCTCCTCCCTCTTGTCGTCGTGTCCAGGTGTCTCCGACTCTTGTGAATCCGCTAGTGTCAAAGTCCGAGTTGCCGCACTGGACGACGAGATGGCTATAGCCCTTTGAGCGGAGGGTGCCGAGCATAACGTCGGACAGGGCGCGTTGTACCAGTCCGTCGAAGCGAGTAGAGCCGACAGTCACAAACGCAAGCATGGTTTATCGTTGTACAGCTGAAGAATAGACTGTAATATGAATTGATTGCTATCCAGAGGGCTTGATAGGTCGGTGTGGCCTAGGCTGAACAGTGCTGGAAGGGGGAGATATGACTCGATCAGAGGTTTGTCTTGGACTACTTCCTCCTTCGTCTTGTCTCTACCCAGGTTTTTATACTCGGAGCCCAGGGGCGCCAGAAAACAAAGCCAGAAGGATTCAAGTTGACAGTGAGTGTCTGAAGATTTTCTGCGAGCGGTTTCGCGTGACCCTCGCCGCGAGGCAGGCCTGTCCTCAGAGCCTGTCGGAAACAGTACAGCTCTGGATTTGTTCTGGGTCACAAGATTCACAACCACTCGGACCTTTGCAATTGACAGAAATTTAAACGTTGCTGACGACGGCCACTGCGATCAGGTTCTTGATCGTGTTTCATTATAGCTAAGATGGGATACACTCTCTGCGTTCTAGGTGAGATCGCCCAGGATAATTCACGCAGTGGTACTGATCAAGTGTACTTATCCAGGATGCGGCACCATGGGCATCGCTGTTACCTCTGGAGTGATAGCCAGTCTGGGCTCGTCCTCTGCAAACGGTGTACAAAACGCCACGGCAATTTGGGAGTCTCATACTCCTGGGACAATCACCCCCGCGGCGCCGCACGCAGATGAATCCCAGCCGTCGCGATTCATTGCCTGCGTCAGCCGCCAGGAGAGTGCCACCCGGCTCAGAGGCCTATTCTTTTCTCTCGGAGGATTGGGATCCAGCGTAGAAGTCAGAGTGGGTGAAAATGTCCGCGCTGTGCAAGAGTCACAGGTCGTTCTTCTCTGGTAAGCCCCACATATCCGTGGACCGCCCTGCGTCCATCTTGACAGCGTCAACAGCTGCAAGCCTCAATTGGCCCATACAATTCTCGGCGAACCAGGAATGAAGGAAGCTTTGAGTCAAAAGCTGCTCGTCAGCATACTCGCCGGTGTCACATCGCAGCAGTTGATCGAAATGGTCAGCCCGGACACAAGAGTTGTGCGCGCGATGCCGAACACTCCTTGCAAAGTCGGTCTTCCGAGTTCCGGGCACAGTCGTTATATCATGGCTAACAATCTCAATACCGTTTATTCAGATCCGAGAAGGCATGACGGTCGTGCAGACCATCCCCGCATCCCCGACACAGGAACTTGACCGACAGATCATCCTCAACATCTTCTCCTCCATTGGCCGGTGCCGCATTCTTGACGAAAAGCACTTCGACGCGTGCACTGCGTTGTCGGGCTCAGGACCGGCATTTGCGTGTATCTTCCTGGAGGCCATGGCGGACGGTGGCGTTATGATGGGTTTGCCTCGCGCGGAGGCCCTCGAACTCGCCGCACAGAGTGGGTTTTGTTCGCCGTCTTTCGTTAACTGTAACATTTGACCGAGTAACGTTACTTTCAGCCTTGCAGGGTGCCGCGAGGATGACCCTCCAGACAAACACACATCCGGCACAGCTCAAGGATGCCGTTACCAGTAAGCGTTCAAGACTAACAATGAGCAGTACGTTGTTGCTGACCCCATATAGCTCCTGGCGGATGTACAATCGCCGGTCTACTCGCCATGGAGGACGGCAGAGTCCGTTCGACGATCGCCCGAGCTATCCAAATCGCCACAGAAAGGGCCAGCGAGCTGGGTAAACCAGTTAAACATTGAAAGTGTATATTCGAGCCTCAGCTCTTGTATCGATAGTGTAACATTGCTTGTTGTACACATGACCCTTGGGGAACATACACTTGGTTACACCACTTGCCACACACAGCATTACAAGGAAAACAAGTGATGCATTGATGTAAATAAATTACAGGATGTCACCACCATATCTTTCGACGACTTCTGCGAGAAAAGCAAAGCGTCGCCAAGGTAGTGGGTAATACGTACTACAAGTCCGTACATATCTCTCTTGCTCTCATAAAATGAGGACGGTCGTGTGAGTTAAAAACGCCGCCCAGAGTGTTGAAGAGCTGTATCAGATCAGAGGGTCAAGGCGAACATTCGACAAGAAGTGTTTATATTGGGCTAGAGAATACCTACGGAGAATGATCGTCAGCGGCATTGTTCAAAGAAGAACAAACATAACACGCACCTTAAATTACACAATGACCAGCCCCTTCATTAACATAGGGATGTATCCCGCGTGTGAACCACCCTCCCCACATGGGTCGAAGCCCACAAGTCGCAGAGACGTTGAGAAGAGAGGCAAAAATAAAAACGGGACAAGGATTCATATCGCTCGTAAGAATGAGCGCCACGCCGTGAGGAATGCGGTGAGACGCTAAAGTGAAGGAGCTGGCAATCGCACGAGAAACGGATGAAGGAAATTGAGTTGAAAGAGTATATTGTCCACTAGAATACATATGCCTGTTGGCGGGAGACATGGTCAGATGACGCGAAAAATCGTGAAGAGCGCAGAACTCACCATGCAAACAAATCACTGATACAAAACACACTACCGGTCTGTAGGTGGTATTCGTCAGAAATTACATCGATCGATGGGGGTGACAACGTACAGAACTCGTGTGTGTCGTCTGCCCTCTTGACTGTTGACTGGAGAGAGAGAGAAAAGTGAGACGCGTCAGAAATTTATAGCGCTGAGATTGATGGGACAAATAACGCCAAATAACTCACTTTCCACGCTTCCTCGAAGTCAACGGGCAAGATCACGTATCGGTTCTTGCGTACGGCTACAATCGCGCAAATTTAGTCGTTTGGTTATACAAGGAGATTTTTGTAACGGGACGTACCTTGGAGGCCGGCAGCTTGCACAATCGCAGATATTTCCGCGGAAGACAGCCTGTCTGGGCGAGAGACGTCTGTAGAAAGGTGATCAATCATCGAGCATATCTACCGTCCGTTGAGCCTGTGGATACTCACAATCTTCGAGATCAACATCTGGACCCAGGTTCATCTTGCTTGTGCACGTCTGGAAAATAAGTCGCCTTTCACGTCGGGACGGAAGCGGGAACTCGATCTTTCTGTCCAAACGACCAGGACGAAGCAAGGCGGGATCGAGCGTGTCCGCACGGTTGGTGGCCATAATAACCTACAGGGGAAGAGTCAGAACTATATCAATGGTAATACTGGTTGGACCGCATAACGAACCTTGACAGTGCTTCCCTGATCGAAACCGTCCATTTGGTTGAGCAGTTCAAGCAATATACGCTGCACCTCTCGGTCAGCACCGGTCTGCGCATCGAAACGCTTAGTGGCAATAGCGTCGATTTCATCAATGAAAACAATGGCAGGAGAGTTTTCGCGTGCGAGGCGGAAGACGTCGCGAACCATACGGGGACCTTCTCCGAGGTACTTCTGCACGAATTCCGATCCGTTTACACGAATGAAAGACGCAGTTGTGTGATGCGCGACGGCTTTGACCAACATCGTCTTGCCGGTTCCTTTGCAATAATGTCAGCTATGCCACGAGACCTTCAAATTGAGTTTGCGCACCTGGTGGGCCATAGAGCAAGACACCTCTCGGTGGGTCGATACCGATCTTGCGGTAGAGGTCAAAGTGTGTGAGAGGCAGCTCCACCGCCTCTCTAATCTCCTGCTTCTGCGAGTCCATACCACCGACATCCGAATACGTCACGTCCGGCTTCTCCTCTTTGCCTAGCATCGCTATTGACGAGTCGGCTTCTGGGGGTAAAATGTCCACAATGGCGTTTGAGTGTCGGTGCATCGCGACAGAGGAGGAAGGCTTCAGCAGCTCGCGGTCCAACGTTGAAAGGATACGGACAACATAATTTGACCCCGTTGTTGAGCCCGCGATGGCGGTCTTGTCGTCGATAGGTTCGAG
This sequence comes from Irpex sp. P115-07, assembly GCA_037040455.1. Taxonomy (NCBI): domain Eukaryota; kingdom Fungi; phylum Basidiomycota; class Agaricomycetes; order Polyporales; family Irpicaceae; genus Irpex; species Irpex sp. P115-07. Next base: position 11,497 of record JAXQGX010000227.1, read on the forward strand.
GAACTGGCCTATGACCAGAGGTACGGATTGAATGCGCTTTACTTCCTCTTGCGCGCGGATAAGTTCTCGCTTCAGGTTGAGTTGTTCGTCTTTAATGTAGCTTTCTTGGATCTCAAGCATCTCCAAATGCCGCGATAGCTTCTTGTATTTGACATATAGATCCTCCTCCTGCAGTTCTTGGATCAAGGCCGTCTTTTCTGTTACCACAGACTCGAAGGTCGGGTCCTGGCGCCCTGTGAGATTTGATTAACACGTAGTGAAGTGCCCACATACCTCCTTGCGAATGTCAATGCCTAGTTCATCCATGCTGTTGTTTGTACGAGGAGGTGGGTTGTGGTCGTTCAAGCTGACGCGGCTGCTCACTCAATTCACGCGACGCGTACCTCTTTACCTTAACAGGATAAACCCTAACCCCAGAATAGGGGTATGGCAGAGAGGCCGAAACTCATGGCCATAATACAAATGCTGGCACGGCTGGTTATGTATACTCTATAGGAATAGTGTAATAGGTGCTACTGCACGAGAAGTGACAAGCCGTATTATGCGATAGTAAACTCTCAGTGCTTGGCAGGTTCTTCCTTGCCTTTAACCTCCTCCTTTGCAAATTCAGATTTTGGTTCCAATGCCCAAGCCCCAAGGTACGTGCCGATGAACACAGCAAAGAACGATAAGAGTCTGCTGGGCTTCTGGTCAGAGGAAGAGGAGGATGATTCGCCCTCAGGAGCGTGTTCGGCTGCCGCTGAGGATTCTGGTGTGTAGAGGTTGTGGGATGGTCCTCCGCCGATGTGTGTAGCAGCGCCGGCGACAGCAAGAACTTTGACCGGAGTAGATTCAGGTAGAGGCGGGGGAGCGGATTCCGCTTTCACCCTGGAGGACTCCCAGAAATCGGGTACGAAAGGCTACATGTGATATGTGGATCAGGTCAATACATTACAGACGGAAGAAAGAGTATACGCACAACTTCGACAGGTCTTTCGGGAGGGAGTTGGGAAACATCGGGAATCTTGACGTCCAAGAATTCCTTGGGGAAATTGGGAGGGATGGGAGTAGGCTTGGAGCTTGATGGTACACCTGGCACCTCGGTGGTAGATGCAAGGCGAACCTGCTGCTGAATGACAGGTGGTGGACCACTTTGGGAGAGTTGGTGACGTTCAAAGTCTTGCAGCCGGGAGACAAGCGTGGATTTATTGCCCGTTCTAAAGACGAACGTTACGATATATTCCAGCAGGTAGAGGGAGTTGGACGTACTGCAGCAGCCCGCGCTTCCTTGCCTCCTTCTTCAGCACGTTCATGGTCTCATTTTCCCAGTTACGGGTGAGCAAAACCGTCGAGACAAAGGTCCTCCTGGGCACGACGTTGAGAATATGTTTCCTGAGCATGACGGCGGTAGTGGTAAACGTAAAGAGTCGTGAAGTCGGTTCAAATAACCGACGGGTGGCTTGAGGCTTGGATCAACGGCGCCCAACGGAACACAAATGTTAGACGCTGAGTCCACGTGTATTTCCCACGCTGGATTATGACGCGCTGCGCGATCGGATAAGTGGCGAGGACGAGTGGCGGAGACTCCTGGGCTGGGGTCAACCAGCGTGCTCATTGTAGCGGACAGTGAGCTCGACCCGTCGCTCGTATAAAAATCTGCATCGCCTTTCTTTCCGCTTTATCAGCATGAAAGCTGCGAGAAAGATTGAGAAAACTCACTGTATCAGAGTGGATCTTGCACTTTGCCTCGTGTTCTCCGGATCGCCTCGTGTAGATGCCCTATTTGAACGACCATGACTCTCTCCTCTTCTCCCTTCACCTGTGATCTATTCTGACCTTGCGACGTCCTGCGTCCTCCAGCTCTCGTGCGGCACCATGCTCACATCACCAGCGTGAGTATAGCCGTTATCTACTCTATCATCTCGAAGCTCATCAGCGCGTGTAGGGTGTCCAATGCAAGCCTCCCAGGAGGCTTCTGGGCCAAGTTCCAAAAGACTCCAAAGGGAGGGAAAGAGATGAATCTTATGCAAGATAATAAGACTCAAGCTCTCACGCGACAACGACTGCTAACGATATGCTTCGGGGATATGGAAACTATTCGAATGGTGTGCTGCATGATCTCGCCACAGTATAATCGTATTAACAAGAGTCTCACCTGTTAGCTGCCTACCACCTTTGCCGTGAGTTACTATTTATCATTACACTGTATGACTCGTCCGAACCTGCTGGGTTCTCACTAGGAACTCGAGGCTGTTTGTCGAGATTGGATCAAACCCCCTCCAGATGCTGAATTCGGTCTACGAGTACCAGTCGAGTATGCGTCGCTACATGCATCCGTACGTCTCAGAGTTCCCGGAAATCACAACGCCCGTTGTCTGAACCTATCTTGCAGAGACTTGTGTCAGGGCCCTACATCTATGTAAGTGGCAAACTAGGAGTACGAGTGCCTCTAACTGACCGGGTAATCAGCTTACTGGCGAGGACTCGTACCAAATCGCTATCATGGGTGTACAAGGTCTCCGAGTAGAGATAGTAGGAGAAGGGCCACCACCTCCGGAAGACGAGCCACCGTAAGTATGCATATTCTGTTTCCAACAATAATACTCACATTCACTTCCTTTGTCTAGCCCGCCACCGTGAGTGATCTGACATCTACCTCGCAAACGATGACAGCCCTAACCATATATCGCCAGCCCTCCACCCGTTCTGGATATGCCCGCTACGTTCAACCTGGAGTTGGCACCAGGGCAGAATGTCGCACTCGATACTACCATATCCTCCGACGAGCTGGACATGGCGCGCATGGAAGATGGAACAACCGTGGATGGCCAGTTCTGGGGTAAACTGAACATCGTGCATCAAGGAGATACCCACACGATGGAGTTCACTGGAACCCGGATAGTCAATGAGGAAGAAGTTCCCCAGGACCTCCTAGTGGACGCTCGCGTGATTTCGAAACTCGCCGTTGTATCCAAACCCTCCACAGCGAAATGCCACCTCAATATCTTGGCGCCCACATCTCAATACTGCGACATCACCCTCCAGCCTTCGGCACTATGGAAGCTTGGGCTAACTTGGCCTACAGCTGAACCTCTAGACGACAATAAGGTCAAATATTTCTTGCGAGTGCACCCTGGAGGTGCCATCGAGCATTTTGAGACCCAGATAAATGGAACATCTTTGTACTACGAAGCAATGTGCGTAAAGTCAGTAGGTTGTGTTTCGTAGTTGAGACTGACAATACTGTTTAGACCTGATCCTGCCTACGTGGACCCAGTGGAGTTTATCAACCCACGAAACGGCTTTGCCATGTCCTTCCGAGACTTCATTCCCCACCTCACACGAGTCCTAGACCAACTCGGCATGTCTCTACATGCACGTACCAACTTCATCAAGTACGCACCTCTCTAATTTGTGCACATGATCTACTCACCTCTCCTTTTAGCAACAACATGTCCGCCTTCTCCGCACACAAAAACATCGCCTATCGCTTCCTCTCCCCCGCTAAGATCGCCGCCGCCATCGACATCTCCGTCACCACCGAAAACTGCGTCTTCACCCGCCTCTTCCTCATGTTCCGTGGTATCACCGACGACGAGCTGGGCAACTTTGCCGATGCGGGCGAGAAGGAGGCGAATTCGGTGAACTGGCGGGAACGTGTTGGGTGGTCGGAGATGTCAAAGGATCCGACGCAGTTCAGGATCCTGGAAACGTCGATCTTGGAGATCACATAGACTCGTGACTGGTGGGCTTTACGTTTGTGCTTTGCTTTTTGTAGAGGTACCTTTCCCTTTCTGCTCTTTGTATATGCTTTTGCTATCTACGACTCGCGCTGTTGTGGCTGGTCTACACAGCGTTCGTAATCTTGACTTCCCACCATGGCCTCCATACCGTCCTACCACATCCTCACGCCTTCTATACCTGACGGACTCTCGGATCGACTGTCCGTAACTTCTCACCCCTCGTCTGCGAAGTGTTACGTCTACTTACTTATCATGTAGTGTTATCAGATCCGCAACGGTACTTTTTATATGCCTTCTGTAGTTCTGCGCTCATATTCTTCTCCCGAGCCTCCCGAATTGACGTCTGCGATCTTCATTGATTTCTTCTCTCCGCCTTTCAAGTTCGTGTTTTGCCCCGTTTGCTTTCGAGTTGACTGTAAACACCTGTTATTCTTGGCCGTCTCTGTATCTCTGTTGTTCTTGAATCTTGACTTGACTGTTCATCGCTGCTGTGTTCCCGCCAACCTTACCAACACACTACTATCTCTTCAAATTATATGTCGACGTTCTATGTGTACATATGTTCTCTCCTTCACTGCTCATTAATAGTGTTTCCACGTACGAGTTCTTCCGGTGATCACTAGTACTTGTATATACCTCTGTCTCGATAACTCTTTCACGATATTGCAATTGGTCCTTGGACGCTTGTACAGAGTTTCAAGTCTCAAGTACAGTCAGCATATCTGAACCCAGTGACTACACTCTCGAGTACCCAAGGCAGCGTTCAAACCAAGGGGTAAGAACGTGCTAATTAGAGGTACGGGACCGAGCTAATAAAAGTCTCGTAAGATCTACTGTACATAGAGGTAGAGAGGAGTAACTGCTACCGGTATACCTACATCAGTCTGAAAACTTATTGACTGACTCGTTGACATATATCAGAAGCAAGCATCGTACGAGTGAACAAGTCCAAGTCAAGGTGTAGTAGTATTGCAGCATCCATGATGGTAAATCGCAGCCGGCCTAGCAGAAGAGATATGAGATTCGAAAAAAAAGAGCAGGACAAAGAACCGAGGTAAAACCAAGAGTGCGCTCCAGTCCTCAGGCCACATGGTGAGTGTGCAATGGCAGCAATAAAACGATAGAATAGCGAGATAGGATAAGATCACAATACGAATACGAATAGGCTGAGATGGGATGGTGTGAGGGTTAATATGATGGTGCCACAAACGAGTTTCCTCCGTCGAAATACATATTGAATAAATGGTATGCATAATCCATGTGAATCATGATGGTCTGTGCAGGTGCGAATAATATCCTAGAGAGCATCAACAACAAAACGACAAAGCCCCTTCCCCGCTAACTGAGTACGGCCGAGGAAGGAGTGTAGTGTAGGGTGTGAATGCTATAGATGCAAATGCCGCTGTTGGTGATACAACCTTAACGCCTCTGCCGCATACGCCTCCTCCAACGACGACGCAGGTGCCGGAGCCAACCGACGTTTCTTCGGCAACGGCGGCGGCGCGAACTCGTAATGCAGCGCACTCGATAGCGAGTTCATCGAGTGTGGATGTTGCAGAGGGTCTGAAAGCGTGTGGCCGGGAAGGAACCCTGCGTTAGGATCTTCTGCGCTGTACGCCGGAGGCGGCGATCCCTGTGTGTGATGTGACGGCACGGGGATCGTGAACCGCAAGATATCTTCTGTGCTCCAGGCATCCTGCCACGAGGACGTGCTCTCCCCGCTTTCGCTGCCTACTGAACTACTGGCGTTACTCTCGGACGTGGGCGCGGGAGACATCGCCTTGCGCTTCCCCGATTTCTTCCCTTCCGTGTCCGAAGCCTTTGCGCTCGTGCTCCCGACGGGCACTTCGTGGACGTATTTCTCCGCTTGGAAGGTAGGCATGTACACCGCTACCTTATTATCTCCCGTGCCGTCCCCATTGGTAGTCCCGAACGGGTCCAAGCTGGAGTGTTTACCCCTGAGGAAGGGAGACACGCCAGTGCGCTTCTTCACCTCGTCGATGATCACGTCGAGGCCCTTGCCAGTGACGTACAACCTCGCCCACTCTTCCGCGTCTGATTCCTCCGAGTCGGACGGCGACTGAGAGTTTCGGGATGAACTCTCGGAGGAGGCAGAAGAGTCTGACGGTGACGATGACGAAGAGGGCGAGCCGACGAGACCTAGTCTTCGAAGACGCTGTTGTAGAGCGGTCGCGGCCGTTCGAAGCCG
>JAXQGX010000228.1:0-18151 GCA_037040455.1 Irpex sp. P115-07
GCCGCCTGTCACGCGGGGAAGACCCGCTGCTCTGAGTCACTGCCATGTCAGGCAAGTCCTGTGGATGCTCCTCCGCCTTCGCTGTCTCACAACCCTCCCATGCTCAGAGCTGCATAAAGCGCGGTCTGGCACAAACATGTGCGTACCCAGACCCTGACGCCGACAGCAATTCCCAAACCCCTTCCGCAGGTATGTTTTCAAATATTCGTCACGCATTATCCACGTTTCTTCTCACACGTCGCATTTTCCATAGCTCAGGTGCCGTTTGCCCCACCGCCTATGCCATACCCGCCTCCTCCAATGCACTCACTAGGCCATCCAAATTATTACGACTATAACCAGGCCTTCCCTCAGACTGCTCCTCCTGCAACAGCCACTCCCACGCCGACCAATACTTCGGCTACACCATTCCGTCCCAACAAACGCCCTCGCAACCTCACTGACGAGGAAGCAGCAGCCATCACCAGAAACTTTACTCGCGGCGCGTTCTTCATTGGACGCAGTGAACCCATCCACATCGATCCTCGTCTGCCCGTGCGGCTGACCCTAGCAGAAGGTGACCAGGTCCACTTCCTCATCGGCGACGGCGTCGCTCCTCCCCCTCCTCCCATGTAAACCCGCCAATCGTTGTTGGCTTTTTCTCTGACTCAAAATATCATCGGACATGAAGTGTTTGGACGTGTCTGTTCCCATTTTTATGCTCGTAGTTTCTCTTTTGCCGTACTGTAGGCTTTAATGGTGGTTGACAGGGGTCGTAGTTGTATCCATATCTCGCTCGCTATTGCATTCGCAATATTCGTTTGTCCTGTCGCGGTGCGAACTTCGAAGTTATATGATATTTATTTCTGGAATCTACGCCTGCTTGGGAAATGACTAAGACACGGTGGACCGTTCCATATAAGAAGGTCCCCAGTGCACTGACTCCGATCGGCGAGTTCGGTGGGTCCTCTCTGCCAAAGTCTAAGCGCAATAGTAGCTATATATAGTGGTCTAGTACATACACATACAACCAATTGCAGCTTGGGATGTCATAAGTTACTATTGTGTGTTGTGAGCTGGTTGTGAGGGGCTCTCTCCGTTTCACAAGTACTAGGGATCCGAGGATTGTGTGCGGTATAGATGGCACCCCTGCGCAATGTGATTATATACTTTATATTTTACATTTTATTCAAGGCGAGATGGCCGAGCGGTCTAAGGCGCCAGACTAAGGTGGTATCATTGCTTACGTAATCTGGTCCGAAAGGGCGTGGGTTCGAATCCCACTCTCGTCATAGTGTTGCGACATCGTTTTTTTTTTGTTCTGCACGAGCACCTGCCACCCAGCTGGTACGGAGGATTTAACAGGTTGACATCCTATTATTTACACCATCTACAGTTTTCTATGTTTGCAGCTTATCAGACAAGTTGCTAGTGGGCCTGTCCTGTGGTGTGGTGTGGTCAGGCCGCCGCGTGGGTTCGAATCCCACTCTTTTCATTCCACTGGCAGCCACACAGTACGGGCACCTGGAACCTTGACCCTTTAAGTAGCCCCGCGTAATCCATGAGTACCCGCACCGTTCACTGCGGAATAAGGCTTGCGGGCAACTCGCCGCCCACCCAGTCGTGAATCAAGATTAATTATTTCTCTACGTCCAAATCTATAAGTACGAAGTAATATGGCGCAGTTATGGCCAGAAAACTATATCCTCAACGCGCATCTCCAAACATGATCTTCAGATTCTCCATACTGTCCGAGTCACCCTTGCCCCCGAACGCCTCCTTCACTATAGCTGTCTTCCTTTTTTGTATCTCTAGCACGCGACCTTCTATCGTGTCCGATATCTGTATATACAGTTCTGAGCACGAGCTAGTTGATACCAGGAGACGTTATACGTACAATGAAATGCTTCACGTAGACGGTCTTCTCTTGTCCTATTCTGTGTACGCGATCGATAGCTGGATAGAAAGTTAGCGAGAGTGAGCAGGGATGACTGTCAGAATAAGACAAACCTTGGTTCTCGATGGCGGAGTTCCACCAGCAGTCCATCTAGTGATAGTTTAGCGTGAATTTTGTCAACGAACTCGGGCATTGCATACCATAAAGACATGATTAGCGTTCGTAAGCTGGGGGTCAATATTATCAATAAGAGATCTGCTGTTAAAGCTGCACACGTACATTTAGCCCTACACCACCAGCCTTCAGACTGATAATCATAATCTTGGGTTCACGAGATGGCGTCTTGAAGCCAGTGACGGCTTCGTTACGCTTCTTGATGTCCATCGTCCCGTCGAATCTGTACCATGGAAGTCCTTCTCGCTCCAGGACCATCTGTATCAGGTCCAGGAACGTCGTAAACTGAGAGAAGACAACCGCTCTGAAACACGGATCCTGGTCTCGAAGGCGTCCTAAAGTCGAGGTGAGACAGAGATATGGTGAGCGAGCAGGTCATTACGGACTCAGGTTTTGAATCAGCGCGTCGAGCTTGGTAGACGAGCGGAAGTCGTTGCGTCGCAGCGTGAACGTCGAAGAAGGCACAGCATCTTCATCGGCAGATGTCTGTTTCTTGCGCATCACCTCGAGCAAATCGGCCTCTTGCACAGGACTATGTGAGCACGTCGGACACCTGCCCTGTTCACCCTTCTCCGCAAGGTTGGCCAAAAACGCCGTGATACAGTCCTTACAACTGCTCAATAACATTTCAGTAACACAACAGGGACCTCCATAGACGTTAAACCTCTTACCACTGATGCAAGCAGCCCGGTATGACCATAGGATACTGCATGACATCCAAGCAAATGGGGCATTCGGCGTTCTCGTCCGCACTGAGGTTAGCAAGTACGTCTTCGACAAAAGCGCTGTTCAGGTTAGGAGAGTTTTCGCCTTGCGCGAATTGTTGGATCATGGCGTCGATGTCGACGACGCCGTCGCTCGTGGAGAGCTTTGTGCGTTCGCCGTTGGCACCTGATACTACTAGACTTGGATGTAGTACGGCTCGTCGTAGGCTGTTTGGCGGGGTCAACATAGCTATCATAGGCGAGTGGAAATGTATCATACCGCATGAGCATGGCGAGAATAGACGTGTAGTTCTTGCTGGCAAGACCTTTGACGCTCCAGCTTTCGAATGTCTCCTTGGCGTTGTTGTATAGCGAGTCATAAATCTTCCGTTCCAGCGGCGAGAACTCCAAGTTCTCTATGATGACCTTATAGACAACGGAGTAAATCTGCTGCTCAGTGCAATATATGCTGAATACACACCTCTTTCGCAGGGAGAGCTACGATGGGCTTGCCATCACTGTCAAGCATGTTCTTCTCTCGTCTCAGCAGGACAGTCTCGAGGATAACCTGCACGACTTCGATCGCCTTTGGGTCCTTCCCTAGGAATGGCAGTGTCACGAAACTGACAGGCTTTCATGAAGGAGAGCTGTTAATGAGGGATGCAAAAAGACTTACGATCGGAAGAAGGTGTAGTCGGACCATGGTGTAAATCGCAAGAACCGCCTAGACCATGTTTAACCAACGAAAAAAGAGACTCATAGGGAGAACACACTTACAACAAAGAGAATAGGTCTTCTAGTCGGTTGACTATCGGCGTGCCTAGTAGAGAAGTCTCGTGAATACAGTTGTACATGGAGTTGTAGGGATGTCATACCTGTTACAGCCCATCTTCGCCGAGCCCGTAGCGCGTAGACAGCTCTGGCAGTCTTACTCTGTCGGTTCTTGGCACTATGTGCCTCGTCCAGGATGACCCCTATAACGGTTAGCATCACATCGTTCCGCGCAAATCGCAATGGACTCACGCAGCCATTCAACTACCAAGCTCAGTAAGTTGAATAAACAAACCAAGCTCAACGAACACTCACTCTCGAAAATCGGACTTGACGCCCGTTCAGACCTAGCATGTTCCGACACAAGGGTCCCATAAGAAGTAATAACCACATCCACCCCATCATCCTTCTCCACAGCAGCCTCAAGGTCCAGCCGATTCGTCCCATGCCAAACGAGGGTCTTCAACGTCCCAGGTTTACTCGACCTCTGCAGTTCCTCCGACCACTGCGACAACAACGACGTCGGCGCAACTATTAGAGTGGCTGAGGGCCCTTTGGCCGGGGCGTTGCGGTTTTTGACGCGGAACTTGTTGTCGAGGCGTAGTTGGCGGCGTTTGGTGGTGTTTTGGGAGACGGCGGGAGGGTCTTCGGGTGTACGGGCGGTTTGGATGAGGGCGCTGAGCATGATGGTTTTACCCATCCCCACTGAGAACGTCTGCGTTAGTTTGTTGAAATTTAGCGAAAAGGGCGCATACATACTTTCTGTTGGAGACGCATGAGGACGCTAGTGAGATGTTTGCAGGTAGAATATTTGTTGATGTGACTTACCGTCACTTAAAACATACGATCCGTCAGTTAATCTACCGAGGGAATCGATAAGAATGCCTCAGACTCACGCAAGTATGCCGCCCTTGAACTTGCGCTCCGCTACAGGGAATTCCAGGCTCAACTCCCCCGAGTATTCGTTGAAGTAGAAGGGGCGTTCGTCAGTAAGGTCAATTACGCCAGAGTTTGGGTCTGCAGGAAAAGCATATCTTCATGAAGAATGGCGTCAGACATATGCGCGAAGAGAAAGAGCAAGTGATAGACGTACTCCTTCCATAAGGGGTGCATAGTCTGTTCTTGCCGTGCCGAATCTGTAGTTGTTTCCATGGCATGCATCCAACTAATTCGACACAAGCAGTTAGCAGAACGACAAGATGGTAAAAACAAACGGTCGTACTTGAGTGCCTGCTTTTGGTATCCGCGAAGGGTAAGTGTAAATGTGTCTGCCGGTTCCATCTCACCCATAGTCTTGTCATTTTGTTGGGCTCTGCAACTTATTATAAGACTTCATATACCAATTAGTAAACCAAGAAACATACTTTCGATAAATGAGATTGAGCTGGTTATCCGAGAGCTCCTCCGCATCAGCCTCAACCTCGACCTCTTCTCCGTCTCCAACGATCTCAGTCTTAGCACCCTTAGCACCGCCTTTCTGAGTCTTCTTATCGTCCTTGGTCAACAATACTAGGTCGTCTTTACTGAGGCCCTTGCCGCGTCCCGTTTTGCTCCCGCGGGTGGTTGGATGGAGGTCAAGGACTTCGAAGAGGTGGATCAGCGCGGCTTTTCGTTGGCGGAGGATCTGCTCTGCTTCCGTTTCTTGCCCTTCGTTGAACATGTGTTGTTTGGGAGGCTGCTGGCTTGAGGAGGTGCTGGGTGATGTAAAGGCTGCTGCCTTGAGGTATACTGAGAGAGATATGATAACCTCTGCACCGGAGTATAGGACGTCAGGGCACTCTATCATGGTGCTCCCTCGGAAGTCCACGATGTCTGGGATTTGAGATGTAAGTATGACGAAATGTGTTCAATGATTCTGTAACACACCGAGTTCAAGTAACCGAGAAACCCAAGCAGCAACATCCAGAGGCAAACGACCAAATTCTGTGTACCAGTCCGAGTCAGAACAGGGCCCGCATATTCTTATTCTACACTCGGACTCACCAAATCCGCCCTTGTTCGTTATACGCACAATCGACTCTTGTTTCTTCTTCACAAATTTCGTAGGCGGAGGCTTAAACATGGTAGCTAGAGATAGCTGCTTCTTGCCGCCTTTGGTCTTCGTGTCCTTCTTGCCATTTGTCTTCTTTGCTTCGTTTTTGACTGGGACAGACACGAATGGCTCGTCTCGCTCAATGCGTATCTCATCTCCGGACTGCATAAAGTTAAACTTGTGGTTATCGAAGTGATAGATAGTATACACACCTTGATATAGCCCCTGCCCTTGACGGTACTCCATGCGTTGCCGACTATGAAAGTACCCAGAAAAGCGGACTCGAATGGCGGCTCCACCGGAGGTTCTGTAGACAACCGTCGTTTCTTATTAGGACGTTCCGGTACAGGCTCCGTGTATTCCGAGCTCGCTGGTGAGGATGTTCGAGGTGGTGGTACGGAAGTTATACTAGACACGCTGGATGCTCGCTCACTCCCTGGCTTGTGGTCTAGGATTTCTATATCGTCGGCGTCATCCACGGGTTGTTCCGGAGCCTCGTCAACTTCCATAGCATCGTGTTCATCTTCGTGAATATCTGCATCTTCTTCGTCACTGTTTGGGAGGAAGAGAGGTTCAGACGCCTGTCGCGATGAGGGCTCAGAATCTGGTGGGACTTCGTTTACGTCTGGAAGTTGTATTTCCGAAGTAGGGTTCTCTGTTTCCGTTTCCTCCTCGTCCTCAGAGCCTGCAAAGAACAAAGACTCGTCCACGGGATCAGCCATAATCAACGTGTCAAGAAGTGAAATGAGTCCAAATACGCGACGCGTTCGACGCGACTTAGCCACAAACGCGCCTACGAACAAACACGGCCAAGCAGCGTCTATCAGAGATGACCGACATGGAATTTGCGCGTGCTGCTAAGTGCGTACACCTTTTCCTTTCTTACTCTTTCAGATACACAAAATGCAGCGAGGGTTACCGATGGTACGTGTTTTTTGAAAGGTATAATAGATGTATACTAATATGTATCCAGCAACCTACAGTGGTCCTCCTCAAGGAGGGGACAGATACTTCGCAAGGAAAGGGACAGCTTCTGTCCAATATCTCTGCATGTCTCGCGATCGCGGAGACCCTGTCCAGCACGCTTGGTCCCAGAGGCATGGACAAGCTGATTGTAAACGAGAAAGGCGAGGCGCAAATAACCAACGATGGCGCGACGATCCTCAAGCTCCTTGACATTGTCCACCCTGCCGCACGGACGCTCGTCGATATTGCTAGAGCACAAGACGCGGAAGTCGGTGATGGCACAACCAGTGTCGTCTTGCTGGCAGCACAGCTGCTCAAGGAGATCCGTAGTTATATCGAGGAGGGTGTCAGTCCGCATATAATCATCAAAGGCTACCGGAAAGCTTCACAACTCGTGAGTCTACAGGTCTCATATTCCAAACAGTCTCTCAATATTTCCTTAGGCAATTGATCGGATAAAGGAGATTCAGGTCACAGTAGACAAGTCTGATCCTGAGTATGTGCTGAAACTATCCTCCTCTACCTAACATTAACTGTCATTTGACAGACGCTTCCGATCTCTTCTGCTCAAGTGCGCGTCGACATCAATGTCATCGAAATTGATCCACTCGGAGAAGCCTTTCTTCTCCAAAATGGTCGTCGATGCTGTACAGTGCTTGGACCAGGACGATCTGGACGAATCCCTGATTGGTGTCAAAAAGATCCCTGGCGGTGGTATGCAAGACTCTCTGCTCATCCGCGGCGTCTCCTTCAAGAAAACGTTCACCTATGCCGGTGCAGAGCAGCAGCCCAAATCGTTCCGCGACCCTCTGATCCTCAGCTTGAACGTGGAACTTGAACTCAAGGCGGAGAAGGACAACGCCGAGGTTCGCGTCGAGGCCGTGTCTGACTACCAGGCCATCGTCGACGCGGAGTGGGAGATTATCTACCGTAAACTCGAGGCTATCGAGAAGACAGGTGCAAAGGTCGTACTCAGCAAGCTCCCTATTGGCGATCTCGCCACTCAGTGGTTCGCGGATCGCGACATCTTCTGTGCCGGCCGTGTGCCTGCTGGTGATCTTCAGCGAGTAGTGAAGGCGGTCGGTGGCTCGATACAATCGACATGCACGGACATCCGTCGGGAACATTTAGGAACATGCGGGCGGTTTGACGAGAGGCAGATCGGAGGGGAACGCTACAACGTTTTCGAAGAATGCCCGAAGGCCAAGACATGCACACTCATCCTCCGTGGAGGTGCGGAACAATTTATCGAGGAGGTCGAACGCAGTCTTCATGACGCTATCATGGTGGTCAAGCGCGCTGTGAAAAACGGAGAGGTCGTGGCTGGTGGCGGAGCGATCGAGGTTCTTACTCAACCTATCTTCCTGATGGTAACTGAAACTAACAATCGGCGATTGGTATATTTACACAGATGGATCTATCTGCACACATCCGGAAGCACGCGTTGTCCATTCCTGGCAAGCAGCAGCTGGTCCTGACCGCCTTTGCGAAGGCGCTCGAGATCATCCCGAGACAAATCTGCGATAATGCAGGTCTCGATTCCACGGATGTCCTGAACAGGTTGCGCATGAAGCACGCAAACGGGTTCAAATGGTTCGGTGTGGATGTTGATGGCCCTGAAGGGGTCCGGGATAACATGGAGGCCTTCGTTTGGGAACCCAGTCTCGTCCGGGTCAATGCGATTAGCAGTGCTACAGAGGCAGCTTGTTTGATCCTGAGCGTTGACGAGACTGTGAGGAATCCCCAGAGCGAAGCGGTGAGTACCCCTACCACACACAATCGGTTCTTGCATTGACGTTCACTCTCTCTAGCAAAATCCGGGACCGAAACTTCCTCCTGGAGCAGCGCAGCAGGCATTGAGAGGTCGAGGTCGAGGACGTGGTGTGCCCAGACGGTGAAACATTCAGAGCGTACGGTAGAACAGTGGTGTACAGTTTGTCCTCAACCCAATGACATGCTAACGAGCGTCTCGACATCCTATCAGAGCCCTATCGCGCGAGCCTTCTCATAAGCGCCGTGAAGTGCTAACACACGCCATTCGCGCCATCGGTTGCGAACTTAAGATGCAAAATTACCCTTCGTTCGGACATTGAGGCATCTCGTCAGTCTCTTGTCATGTCCAACGTCCGAAGAAACCGTTCTCCCATGTCATTGTTTTCAGTATAAGACCAGAGTTCGAGCGGTGGCTGAATGGGATCTCTTTGCCGACCCGCTTCCCGGTACTTCTTCCACTGTGCTGATACTGAGCAGGTATGACGACGATCTTGCCCAAGCTTCCCGCGAGGGTCTACGAGACACCATCGGAGAAGGAGAAGTCCTCGGATGAAGACCTCGGTTCGAAAGTGATCGACGTCCCGCCCTTGGGCGAACCTGTCTCTGATCATGCTACGCGAAGGCCATTTTGGAAGAGACGAAAGCTGTTGCCGGACGCTATCGCTACGCAGCCTTCGGTGTTCGATGACCCTGCTACGCTTGAAACCTATCGCCCGCCTCCTGTCTATGAGAACTATCACCGGTTCGACCCCTCGTTTCGATGGACGTGGAAAGAGGAGCACGTAAGTGTTATATTCACCGTTAAAGCCGGGTTGAGTACTCACATGTAGTTGGTGTAGTCCGTCGTACGAAAGATCGACTTCCGTATTATGATATGGGCATGGATCATGTTCTTCAGCTTGGACTTGGATCGGTCCAACATCTCTCAAGCGAACACCGACAACTTTCTGAACGACTTGAACATGAACACTGACGACTTTAACCTCGGTAATACTCTTTTCAAGGTAGGGTCCAAATTGTTTTCAAGCCTATGTGGTGTTCATAATATTATAGTTATGTTTCCTCATCGCAGAGTTGCCATCACAGCTCATATCTAAGCGAGTCGGTACGTGTTCCCAATGACTGAAGTAAATCTCTATTCTGACTTTTTTGTTAAAAGGGCCGGATCGCTGGATTCCAAGTCAGGTCAGTTATTTACCGCATGATCCTGAGCTGAAGTCTCTAACGCGTCGTAGATGATACTGTGGAGCGTTGTATCGTTTTCGCAATACTGGATTAAAGACCGCGGAACATTCCTGCTCACGAGGTATGTCCGGCCTCCCTCCATCCCATAATCGAAAGCTAAGCACAACCCCAGATGTCTGCTCGGGTTCATGCAAGGTGGCTTCATCCCCGATGTCATCCTCTACCTATCGTACTTCTACACCAAGAACGAACTTCCCGTCCGCCTCGCATGGTTCTGGGTCTCGAACTACATGTCGCACATCATCGGTGCATTCCTGGCGACTGGTATCCTTAAACTTCGCGGCGTGAATGGCGTCGCGGGTTGGCGCTATCTCTTCCTCATTGAAGGCGCACTGACTGGTCTTGTGGGCTTGCTGTCGTTCGTGCTTATGCCTCCTGGCCCCACGCAAACAAAGGCTTGGTGGCGGCCAAAAGGCTGGTTTAATGAGAGGTGTGTCCATATCCGTACATAGGGCTGCAGTCGCTCATGTTCATGGATCATCATGTAGGGAGGAGAAGATTATCGTCAACAGGTGAGCATTCTTTAACCGACATCTATGGGATCACGAGTTGACCTCGAGGTATTAGAGTACTGCGAGACGATCCCTCAAAGTCGGACATGCATAATCGTCAAGGATTGACCATCAAGAATATCTGGACGGTACTCTTGGACTGGCGTCAGTGGCCCATATATCTGCTTGGTTTGACCTTCCTCAGTACGTATTCTCGTTCTCAACGTCCAAAGCATTCACGATGCTGATTATACTCTCAGTTCCCGTAAATCCGCCGCAAACATATTTGACGTTGTCGCTTCGTAACCTGGGCTTCAACACCACGCAATCCAACTTGCTCAGTATCCCATCCATCGCGCTCGGCACAATCACCCTGCTCCTCTTCTGCTACTTGAGCGAATCCGTTGACAGTCGCATCGGCGCGATGCTTTCTCTCCAGATCTGGGCTCTCCCCTTCCTGATTGCACTCGAGACTTTCACGAAAGAGACGTCCAACTGGGTGGTGTTCGCTGTCGTCACAGTTCTCACTGGCTATCCTTATGTCCACCCAGTACAAGTCGCCTGGGCCTCTACGAATTCGTACAGCGTTGGAGCAAGAACTGTATCCGCCTCCGTGTATAACATGTTCGTACAAGCGGGAGGCATTGTATCCGTACGTCATCAATACTTACTCCGCTACACACGATTCCACTGACTGACGATTTTCTGCGTAGTCAAACATCTATCGAAACGATGACAAACCTCTCTGTGAGTTTACGCCGTTCTCTTCGTAAGTACTTCATAGATGCTTACGACCGTTATGAACAGACAAACGCGGAAACCGAGTCTTGATTGGCATTACGGTGATGAATATCGCCCTATACGGCCTCACCTGGTTGTTCTACAGGACGATAAACCAGCGCCGAGACAAAAAGTGGAATGCGATGACGCCGGAGGTAAGTACTATGTGGCACACATCGAACGCTGTATACAATCCTAAGCGTACTTTATCTTCCCACAGGAACAACAGGAGTACCTTGACACGACCACGGATAAGGGGAATCAGAAGCTAAACTTCAGATTTTCGTATTAGTCCGCAGCCTACGCCTGCGAAATCCTGTCAAAACCTCGGCACACACGCCGAATCTCACGTATGCTATCTCTATAGAATTCTGGTACCTTGTCATTATCCCGGTCCTGTTCACATTTCACAGGCCCAGGGAGTGCAAATCTAATGCTCTTATCCACGACACCGTCACGTGCCCTGATTCGCAATGTTGCTTCGTTCGTGCGCCATCGCTTACCACAAAGTGATTCGCTACGAGCTACGGCAAACGAGCATTGAATCCTGCATGAAGCCTCTTATCTTGTGCTCACAATTCAACAGTATCAGTCGTTCTCCACATGATGCATGATGCGTAAGCTCGAGGTTCAGTAGGTCTGAGCCTCCCGCAAATCCTTCCTCTAGCTCAGCTCTCCTCGCTCACGGCCTTCACCCATGTCTACAGTCCTAGTAAACCCCAAATTCAAGTCGAAGGCAGACTCGTCCAAGACAGAGCTCTCCGAGAAAGATGAAGTGAGCTTAGAGGGTCCCATCGCGGAAATTGAAGAAGCTCCCAAACCGAAGCGAAGATTCGCACTATGGGCCAGGAAGCGAGAAGACTTGGACTCGATCGTAACTAAGCCTTCGGTATTTGATGATCCAGCTACACTTGAAACATATAGGCCTCCCCCGAGCTATGAAAACGCTCACAGGTTCGACCCTACTGCACGATGGACGGTGCGCGAGGAGATTGTACGTGTGATCGTCGTATTCGGGTAAATAATCAACGACGAACGCTTTACTGCAGTCTATCGTTCGTAAAATCGACGTTCGAGTTGCGCTATGGGCTTTCATTATGTTCTTTGCCATGGACCTCGATAGAGGTAATATCTCCCAAGCGAACACGGATAACTTCCTGGACGATCTGCACATGAGCACGGATGACTTCAACCTAGGGAACACGCTATTCCGCGTAGGTCACACCTTTTTTTCATTCGATGTTACTTTCATCAATGTTTCTTCCTTGCAGCTTTGCTTCCTAATTGCGGAGTTACCGAGCCAGCTAGTGAGCAAGAAAGTGGGGCCAGACATATGGATTCCTTGCCAGGTATCGTTCGTGTTACTTGATCGCAGCATAGTCTTCCTGACCGTAAAGTGTAGATGGTGCTCTGGAGTGTAATTTCCTTGGCCCAATTCTGGCTCTCCGGACGTGGATCATTCTTGGCTACCCGGTAATTCAGATATACCTGTCCGTCGCTTGAAGCTTTCCCCAAGCTCACTGCCTATAAACAGATGCCTACTAGGATTCGCGCAGGGAGGGTTTATACCCGATGTTGTGCTATACCTGTCATACTACTACACGACTTCAGAGTGTAAGCAATTTCATCTTGGCCTCGTACAACTGCTCACCCCACCTCTTGATAGTGCCCATCCGTCTTGCATGGTTCTGGGTCTCGAATTACGTCGCTACAATCGCAGGAGCCTTCATGGCCACCGGTCTCCTGCAGCTACGTGGAGTCAATGGGAAAGCTGGCTGGAGATACTTGTTTCTCATCGAAGGCGGGATCACGCTTCTCGTTGGTCTGCTTTCCTTTGTCATGATGCCACCTGGGCCAACTCAAACCAAGAGCTGGTTCCGCCCTCATGGGTGGTTCAACGAAAGGTGCGGTCCGTCTGCGATTTCCCTGGTGACGCTGTTCTTACGTGCTCTCTGTAAAGGGAGGAGGTTATTATCGTCAATCGGTAAGCCTTATGAGTGTTACAAAACATGAGTACTCATCAATACACGGTATCCAGCGTTCTTCGAGACGATCCCACAAAGTCTGACATGCACAACCGACAAGGCTTGAGTGTGAAGATGATTGCGTCGGTCATCATAGACTGGCGTCTTTGGCCACTGTACGCCCTTGGACTCCTGCACATGGGTACGTCCAGTTTCTTCCTCTCTCGGATCCTGTGCTCATAGGCGAATTAGTCCCCGTAACTCCACCCCAGACTTACCTCACTCTTTCTCTACGGAACCTCGGCTTTAGCACAATTGAATCCAACCTCCTTAGTATACCATCGACGGTCATAGGTGGTGTAACGCTTCTAATGGCGGGGTATTTCAGCGAAATGGTCAACAGCCGAGTAGCTGCCACCATTATCCTCCAGATCTGGGCTCTACCTCTTCTTATCGCTCTGTATACGTTCAACTCGCACACATCGCAATGGGTGTATTACGCGGTTGTCACCCTCATCACAGGTTTCCCCTACGTACATCCGGTGCAAGTCGCATGGGCGTCGTCGAATTCCTCTAGTGTTCGCACGAGAACGGTGTCCGCGTCGATTTACAATATGTTCGTTCAAGCCGGCGCGATGATTGGCGTACGTACGAGATATTAGTTCTTAATGTTCTCTGTGCTAAAGTTTGTGCACGCTGCTCTTAGGCAAATATCTATCGGGCAGACGACAAGGTATGTCCTTCCCTCATTGAGTTACGCGAATGATCCTAACCCCACCGTTTCAGCCATTATGTATGCGCAACCCCAAGTCGTTCTTTACGAGGGAGGTTACTCACTGATGAATACTTCCAGATAAACGAGGAAACCGAGCTCTCATCGGCATCTGCTCCATGAATATATGCTTGTATATATTCACCTATTTCTTCTACCGTACCATCAACGCCCGACGTACCAAGAAATGGGACGCAATGTCGCCTGAGGTAATGCAAACTTGAAGTTCGTGCTAGGATGATGCTAGAGCTGACATGTTGTCTACAGGAGCAACAAGAATATCTCGATAAGACCACCGACATTGGCAATAAGAGGCTCAACTTCCGTTTCGTGTATTAGTCCAGGGTACCCCTTACACCAGTGTACATGCACGCATACAATTCATGACCACATGGAGTCGAACATACGTCTAGATGGTCATAGGTTGAGAAACATAACATTAACCGATATATCATACAAATACTATATGCAACGAAAGCGATGAGGGTATCTTACTGTCAAGCTGTCAACGGAGTTGAGGCAGAGGAACTGTCCTGAGCGCTGCGTGCTTGTCGCCTTGCTCGCAATGCAGACCTCCGTTCCGCCTGTCGCAACCGTTTCTGTTCGGCCTTCTTGTCCACAAATTGGTCGCCAACGTCGACGAAGTGGGTATCGGCGCGGCCTTCCCGTTCAAGCACGCGAACCTGTACTGGCTTGGAAGAGGCATTCCGTTTCGCACTTCGTTCACGTATTGTCTCCAAAATGTCGGGAACAACCGGCGACTAGGGAGAGGCCGCTTAGTATTTGGTATAGAAGAAGCAGAAAGATAACTCACAGCATTCTCTGGGGTCGGCTCCCAGAACATACGTTGGTACCGCGTGCGAGCAGTATCATTGCCGCTTTCATCAGCTTGTGAGTCAGCAGCAACTGTGTCCTCACCCAACGCGTCAGAGATACGCGTGATGGACTCCTTCTTGACCCCTAGGAGCTCTTCCATGCCCTCTTGAAAGCCGGTCTGCAATTGTTTGCCCTACAGATGAGGTGTGTAAGTACCAATGTGCGGAACAATACGAAGTAGTATGAGGGTCAGATGGGGTTGAAAAGATATAACCATATGCTGGGCGATGTAAGGCACCACAGACATCTTTCATTTCGCGAATGATATGATATTCTCGTCACAGAAACGACGCTCGAGACTATGAAGGAAGGCAATAACTCACTTCCTAAAATGGCGATACACGATTCAAGATCATAGTTTAGTGAGATGATAGCCTTGCACACATGAAGAACTAGAATGTACCTGAAAACTATGGTCAGTATGAGGTTTGCCAGTACAGAGTCATAAGACGAAAGGTTCAGAAAGCCATGCATGTTAAGTGTCTTTAACCATGTGGATGTCTTAAAGACTAATCGATTTAAACTCATCATATAGTACGCGACGCGTACTGGGACGGGTAGAAACCGCGATGCTCACCTTCTTCCAATGCTCCTCGAGACCTTTAAGTCTGAGAATAGCATCAACACGCTTTATACTGAGGCCATGCATCGCAGCGAGCTCGCGAACACCGTTCTTAGACGGGTTCTCCATGAACTTGGCATATATGACGTCCTTCAACTCATCCGAGATGGGAGCAGGAGGCTTGAACGTAGTGTTCAATGGGAATGGCTACAACACAATTATGAGCCAATGGACTAGAGTGACAGAGAGGCAAGTCCTACCCTATCCCCGCCCAACCAGTTTCGTGGACGCGCATCCTTGTATTGGAGTCCGGTTTCCTCCTTCCAACGTTGATAATTCCTAAAGTGTTCCTTGGAAGGAACAGAAGTTGAAGCTAGGCGTCGAGCCCCAGCTGAGCTGAGACATGGACGAGTGGAAGAAGAAGGAAGGTTGCGCACAAGAGCGAACATGGCGGCGACGTGGACGAGCAATTTTCTGAGCCAATTCTGAAAAGCATCACGTGGACGGTTTAGGGCAGGTCAGACAATACTGGTACCCATTGGCGGCGGGCGCCTCCACACTCAAACACTTTCGGGACAAGTAAGTTGAGGTCTGACCATCTACCATGGACCTAGAAAATCTCCCAGCGTCCTTGATTGACATTATAAGAGGCTATGGAGTACTGTGCTCTCCGAAATTTCTTAATTTACCAACAGATCTACCCTTCGTACAGGTTCACGACTTCTTCGTGAAGCGCCTGTTCCTTAGCCCTCATTTCACCGCGTACCCACCTTCACCGGAATATCAGAAAATATTCTGGAAGTGGGCAATAGAGAACCTCGAACAGCTATCACAATCAGAGGTAAGTTTGTCTCAAGCTTCTACAAAGTTGAATTTCAACTAACATGATAGTGTGGTCAGGATGATGAGATCGACGAACGATTGTATGAGCATAGCATATCCCTTCTACAACGTGCTTCATCCACGTACGTACACCGAATACGCCAAAATTCATCAGAGAGATTGAGACTAGCAAAGGCCCCATGTCTTTGGTACAAAACCGCCGGCCCCGTCTTTCTTCACATACCTCTGGCCGAGTGACACAGGCTACGAAACGTGCACACTCAAAGAGTCTCGTACTACTATCGAGAGCGGAACGACTGGTATGAAAACCTGGCGAGCGAGCCTAATTCTTGCGCGATACCTCATACAATATCCTGGCAAGTCAATTCACAAGCGAGTAGACCAGGTGTTCTTACATACCAGCAGAGCTTGTACGAGGCAAATCCGTATTTGAGCTTGGCAGCGGTGTTGGGTTTCTGGGACTTGTTCTTGCTGCCATACAACAGTCCAGTATAGACGGTGGATGCATCACACTGACCGACGTCAATCCGCTTGTGTTAAGCCGCTGCGAAGATAACCTTGCATTACCGTGCAGTAAGTATTTTCGTCGATTGTCGTCGGTATATCTCATACCTCTGCAGATCGATCATCACACCACAAAGACATACGGACTCAAGAATTAGACTGGACAGATGTACTTGAAGAGTCGCGACGTCCAACTGTAGAAGAAATACTCACTAGGGCATCGCCTGAGCTGGTCATCGGTGCTGACGTCGTGAGTGATGCTATGACTTCATCTTGTATAAAGCTGTTTAACTTTTAGTAGGTGTTTGACCCCAGTATCATTCCTCCTCTCGTAGCCACTTTAGAGCTGGCTCTAACTCGAGACACAACAAAATCTGCATTAATTGCTCTCACAGTTCGCAACGAACGGACCCTCGCCGACTTTTTGCAACAAGCGAGTGAGTGGGCGTAGATAAACGTTCACTGGCACGAACTGATCAGTGTGAAATACAGAAACTGCTCTTGAAGTAGAGCAAGTACCTTTTGCAACTGACGCGGCAGAAGCATTTTGGGGCTCTGCTCTCTCGGGCGACACAGACCATGGCGGTGAAGTACGCATATTTCTACTGAGGAAGAAACTCGAGTAAAGGATTATGGTAGTACAGTAAGTAATGTTCAAGATGTAACAGACCCTGTAGATGTACAAACAACGATTCAAAGCAGCAAAAGTCCGTATTCTACATGATCCCGACGAGACTATCTACGGATAACAAGCAATTGGTGCCTGCGAAGTAGGCTCGAACCCAGCCGGTCTGACGCTGCGCTCGCCTCCTTCGCTTGTCTCGGTTGGCGCGCATCAGCTTGTGACCGGACTGACTGGCGAGTCTACCTGCGAAGACATGCCTTGGTTCAGCCATAAACGCTCTGTTGCTTGACGGTGCCGCACGAGCGACACGACCAGAACATGTGTGGCAGCCCTGATTCACCACATGACATGCACGTCCAGCCTTCGTCTGGAGTGGACGAGAGAGGACGGATCAACGCACACGCAGCACACTGAAGGGTGAGAGGTTCGTTAACGAGGGTACATCTTGGACACGACCAAGACTCCTTATCCCGCCATGTGCCGTGGGGATTCGTTCTCTCGTTGTTCTGAACCATGGGCGAAGGAGGTGGCGTCGTCTGCCTAGGAAGAGGCGTAGACCTCAAGCGAGAAGCTGGTCGCTTAGCATGGTAGACTCCTGGCGACCCGCTCCTAGGAGAGGGGGTATTCGCCTTGGTAGGCGGCCGTGACTTTCTGGCCTTCTCTACTGCAACCTTTGACGTGTCACCTGTGGGAAGCTTCTCATCGACGATAATGACCTCAGTGTCGGAATCTCCAGTGAGGTCAATAACATCGTCTTGCACGCTCTCACGTGCAGCTTTCTCTGCCTCACGAGTGGCAACCTCCCCGGATGCACAGGTCTTCTCGTCACGCAGCCGTCGTTCGGCAGCCTGAAGAATATTCACGTCAAAACCCTTTTCATTACAAAGACACTTGAAGCTTACCTGAGCAGCAAGTTCGCGAGGAGACAGTTTGCGGCTCAAGACGGAGCCGCCGAGTCGACGGGCACCTCCCATGACGCTGCTGATCTTCCTTCTGTTCTCAGCCGCTTCTAAAGCACGTTGACGAGCAAGATGAGGGGGTAGATTGTGAGAGACGTATTGACCGAGTCGACTTCCTTTGGAGTGGAAGCCTTCTCCGTCATACCCTGATTGTCTCAGGGCTTCATATTCATCCTCAAGCTCGGACAAGAATTTATAGAACTTCTCATCATGAGGACCATGCACGTTGTGTGT
>JAXQGX010000229.1:0-17865 GCA_037040455.1 Irpex sp. P115-07
CCGAAATCAGTGGATATTCCGCTGATTTCGGTAGCTAAATTATTCTAAGTACGTGAAAAGAATGGTATATATTATGTGATA
Source organism: Irpex sp. P115-07 (assembly GCA_037040455.1). Taxonomy (NCBI): domain Eukaryota; kingdom Fungi; phylum Basidiomycota; class Agaricomycetes; order Polyporales; family Irpicaceae; genus Irpex; species Irpex sp. P115-07. Next base: position 82 of record JAXQGX010000229.1, read on the forward strand.
ATCCCGTGTCTGTAATGCCCTCGTAGTTCAGTTGTTCTGCTGCCCTACGTGTCATGTATGTTACTTGGCGCAGGTTCGAATCCTGCTTCCTCCTTAATTCGACGGCCGCCGCAGAGCTGTATTTTTTGTGTCTCTGTCTTAAATCCGGTTAGAACCAGTGGATTTTCCACCTTTTATAACCGGTGTCGAAAGGCTCGCAAACGATACGAAACAATCAGAAACGCAATATTAAGAAGTGGGAAACCCACTTGTCACAACCCTAAAAATGAGCGCTATCAGTGGTTTACCGGTGGGTTGAAATCAGTGGATTGCCCACTTCGTATGCATGGCCTCCCGACTGATTTCGCAGTGGATCTCCCACTTCACCCAACCGGGTTCGTGTCCTGCAGTGCAGGGTTGTCGCAGGCTGTTGCAAGGCCGGGGAGGACTGGGGCATACCCCATGTGATATTGAAATTTAACGCGCGTCTATCCATCTTAGATCCGTGATCGGGCCAGGTGTAAAGTTGAGAGCGCGACTCGAGTCTGGCTGGAGCATCGAGCCTTCTTGGGAGGCGACGTTGGTGCATGTGTACGAAAGCAATTTCGAGCTCGTCGTGTCAAACGGCATAGAAAATGGTATACGCCTGCACAAAATAACCAGTGACTCGGACGTATCGTGTGCGATGTGCGGAATGGCACGACGATGTAGCGGACATGAAAGGTACGCCACACGCTGCCACGCTCTCGATGATCACCTCATTAACTCCGGTACAGGTCGTCCAAGATGAGGATGCGATATGACAATGGAGTACAGTACGACCTATGCAGGCACGATTGGATTTTAACCCGTACGGGTGGTTCACTTAGGCAGCTACAAAGTGTGTGAGCGATCGACACTACTTCCTTTTCTTCCGCAAGCCAAGTCGATCGCTGCTCAGTCACATTCGGCCGCTTTCCTATTCTTCCAAGTTTCTCTCTGTCTCTTGTGTATAAATCGCAAAACTCACGCTCAGCTTATTTGTGTACGACACCCGTAGACCACCGGAATTCAACTTCGCGCCCATGCATCGTTGTACCTGTTGAGCTATGACGCACGATCTACAGGCTTCAGCTCCGAGGTGCTACCTGAGCGTGCCTAGACTTATAGAATAGCACTGCTAACGTTCAGCGTGTCGCCGTACACTCGGTATGGCTGACAGGATCGACAGGTCACCTGGTACATTATCATATGAATATACCTCCTCGACATCAAGACAGACTTATAAGAGCGCAACCACGTTGGGTATAGCACGTGAATATATAACTGAGGTTAGTCTTATAGATTTACGACACTGCCTGCCAACGCTTTCAATAAGATCCTCTCGATTGAGTTATTCTATTGCATGAAACCCACCATCAGGCTCAGACTTCGATGCACACGGAGAGGGCCAGGGAAATTCTGGAAAGGGCAAGGCGTTGCCATAGAGTAGTAAGTATTGTTCGCGATTATCACAATACAGTTGCGACGTCATTAGCGAGAAGAGATACCCCAGGAGGTTTCTCAGCTTACTTGCTGCTTTTGGCAGGAGCCTGATTCATAACGAGCGCCTGATCGCAAATCGAGAGGCGGCGCATTGTTGAAACGTCCTTGAGTCCGCTCTGAAAATTTTATATTCCTCAACTTTGAGCGCGAATAATGCTAGTAGCTATCGCATGTCTTAGGCTCGAGGACTGAAAAGACAATGTGATCAATTTGTGCGCTTCAAAGCAGTTCCTTCGATGGCTAATGTAATGCAATGAAGAACATAAAATACACACCCCTGCCACCGAGCCGTAGTGCGCGTGCTGGCGTACATCGAGGCTCGGTGAGGGTCACACAGTACGATCAATACAACCCGTTACCTAAACCTCTTCAGGCAGTCAATTCGTCCACTACGCCCACCCATAGCATCCGCAGGCAGGCACAACCCCCGGACGGAACCTCTCCTATTGGGCCCGCAATCGTACCTTTTTTCTTCTCCGCTCGTGTGAAGTTCCGGTTCTGGTGAGGCCTGGGGCAAGCCGTGTTACGACTGGCACAGAGTGGGACGAGATTAATATTGTAGTAGAATACGAGTCCGTGGAAATACACATACCTGGCACAGAGTGGGACGAGATAGAGTCCCCTCTGTGCCAGTGACAGGCTTTTACATGAGTTCGATCACATCGCACGTGGGTCCATCAGGCGCATCAAGCCGCCTCCTTCCTAAACCGTCATAGACGCGGGTCACTCTATGACACCCCCCCTTGACCCGTGGCTACACCCAACATCTTCATCGCGTTGAGATGAAGTACTCTTGATAACGGCTTGGTGAATACGTCTGCTAAGTTTTCTGTTCCGGGTATCCGGACGACGTTGATAGTTCCTTCGTTTACTTGATTGCGAATAAAATGCGCTTTGATGTCGATATGTTTCATACGAGAATGACCGTGCGGATCATGGGAGAAGTCGACGGTACCGCTGTTGTCGCAGTAGAGAACGCTTGCGGCCTGCTGTGGATAACCTAACTCGAAGAAGAGATTCCTTAACCACATAACTTCGCAGGCTGCGTGCGAGCACGCGATGTATTCGGCCTCGCAGGACGAGAGAGCTACAACCGGTTGCTGTTTGGAGCTCCAGGCGATTGGCGTGTTACCGATCATCACGACGTATCCGGAGATTGACCTTCGGTCTTGAGAGCTCGCCCAGTCCGCGTCAGTGAAGCTTCGGAATATTGGGTACGGTTCGTCCACGTTTCCAAAGATAAGTCCTTGTGAGCGTGTGCCTTGCAGATAGCGTAGCACGTGTTTGGCGACCTTCCAGTGTTCCGCACCGTAGTTGGACATGTATTTGGCAAGTTCCCGTACAGCGTAGGCTAAGTCCGGCCTCGTGGTCGTCACAAGGTACATGAGTTTGCCTACTACGGCACAGTAGGGGATAGATTTCATTTCGTTCCGTTCCTCGTCTGTCTTGGGACACGAGTCTTTCGACAGAGAAGTTCCGGGTGGGAATGGCGTTTGGACGGCGTTAGAGGTAGACATATTGAACTCTCGGAGTATAGAGCCGGAGAACGCTTCCTGAGACATGAAGATGGTCCCTCGAGTCGGGTGCCTGGTGATCTTGCATCCGAGGAGTTGTTCCGGAGGTCCGTTGTCTGTGATTTCGAAGAACTGAGATAGTCCTCCAGCTACGCTGTCCGACTCTGACTGCGAAGATGAGCCAAGTAGTATGTCGTCTACGCTAGTCGTGGATATGGACCCTTGATTGTCGACAGTCCGGGCGTGGACGCTCCAGTCGGATTCGCATCGCCTGAAACCGATCGATTGGTACTTGCTGTTAAACTCCAGGTACCAGGTTCTTCCGGCTTGCTTAAGTCCGTACAACCCTTTCTTCAGCCTCCAATATCCTCCTCCGGCGATCGCTGGCTTCCTCAGGTAGATCTCCTCTTCCAGAGGTCCGTTGAGGAAGGCTGTCTTGATGTCGATATGACGTAGGTACAGATTCTTGATGGCAGCTATCGCGAGTACAACTCGAATTGAGTCCCAGCGCGCCACTGGCGCGAAGGTGTGATCGAAGTCTTGGCCGGGTACCTGCGTGAAGCCCCTAGCTACGAATCGTGCCTTGAATCGCGAGATCTGCCCATCTCCGTTTCGTTTGACGTGGAGAACCCACTTGGCATCGATGGCCTTGCGGTTGGGCGGAAGTACAGCGACTTCTTCGTATACTCCTTTGGCATCCAGTGCTGCGAGTTCCTCGTGCATGGCGCCATTCCAGTGGTTCCAGTATTCGGAGCGCTGAGCTTGGGAGACGGTTTTGGGATCAGAATATGAGGGATCGTCGATCGGCGTGAGGAGTGCATTGATCCGTATGGCTAGATCGTCCATGTCGGTGACTTCGATCTGGACTTCTTCTCCGTCGTGTACTGCTAGAGTGGAGGTCTGCTTCCCCCCCTCGCTCGAGTAGTCCACGTTGTTCTGAACAACCCTCGTGCGCGAACGGGTGTTGTGCGACGGGGGGTCGAGTTCACTGTGAAAATAAAGGTTACTTTTGGGTACAATCGCGTGTGCGAACGGTTTTACAACATACGGTACGGGTACGGGTACAGGAGCAACGTGCTCGTTTACGGGTACGGGAGCAGTTTGCTCGTTTACAGGCACAGGAGCAGTTTGCTCGTTGATTGGTACAGGGGGTGTGCTCGGTGTTGGATGTGTGACATCCGGCGGGCTGGATCGCTGTGCGGCATCAACGAAACGTTTCTCGAGTTCGTCGAAAACATCATCCCACAAGGGGGAGGTACCGACAGGGTTCGTCGAAGGCTGATCTGGAAGATCTAGGAACTTGACGTCGCGCCTAGAACGGACGCATTTGCTGTCCGGGAACCAGATGAGATAGCCCTTGGCATCAACGGCGTATCCCACGAATATTCCTGATTCCCCACGCGGAACAGTCTTAGTTAGGGAGTCTGAGTTCGTCTTCCTGGATATGACACGAGTCCCGAAGACTTGGAGATGAGATAGATCCGGTGGTTTATTCCACCAAAGGTGAAACGGAGTAATTTGAGGCGGTAGTGCTGCGGTGGGAAGTCTATTGGTGATGTGCGCGGCGGCCTGGACCGCGAGTGGCCAGAAGAAATCTGATAGGTTGGCGTCGACAAGCATGGCTCGCGCCATAGCCGTGATAACGCCAATGGAGCGTTCTGCGGTTCCGTTCTGTTGAGATGCATCGGGTATAGACTTTTCGTAGGTTATTCCTTCAGTGGCGCAATACTGTTCGAATTCGCCGGAGATCAGTTCCTGGGCGTTGTCGAGTCTGACAACTGCGATCTTGCGGCCAGTAAAGCGCTCCGTGGCTGTGCGGTATATGATGAACTCTGATAATGCGTCTGATTTGCTTTTGAGGAAACGGGAGCTGCGCCACCGGGTATAATCATCAACGATGGGCATGAAATAGCGAAAGGCTCCATAGCTGATGGGGAGGGGACCGCACAAGTCAAGATGAACACGAAACAGAGGTTGATCGGCGCGCGTTTCCGAAGTTTTGGGAAAAGGAAGTCGTTTGATATTCGCGCGGGCGCACACCTCGCAGGTGTGTTGTTTAGCGTCGGCGGGATCCGTGTATATTCCCGTCACGGCGCGTTCTAGCCCTTTTACGCCCCTGTGGCCGATCAGGCGGTGTAAAAATCCGAAGAGACTTTGCGTCCTTCAGAATTGGTAGCACCCGCCTTGAAGATAGAAGGTTCAACCTTATCGGAGATTCGAGAGGCTAGTGATGGCGGGGAAATGCGGTCGTGGAGAGTCTGTCTGGCAGGGACAGCGTCTAGCCGGTATAGGTTATTGGAAGTGAGGTGGGCCTGTACGATGTCCTTACGGCCGGCAGATAGAATCATTTTTCCGTTTGACTCACGGAGGGACATCCCGCGACGTGCGAGACACCCTTGAGATACCAGATTCAGACGGGCTGATGGGACGTGAAGGACGTCGGACAATTTGATTACTGCAGTAACTCCGTTGCAAGTGACGCGAAGCAGTACGTCACCTACGCCTACGGCGGAGGTGGAAACTGACGATTCGAATCCCTTAACGGGCAGGGGAGCGATGTCGCGGTAATTATCGAAATGGGATTTGCTGAAGAAGATATGTCTGTTCGCTCCAGAATCGTGATAGATGTGTGTGGCGTTGGACGTAGCCGCCTGTAACGCCATAGTATTGCAAGTGATATGATCAGCAGGGTCGCCGATGAATGAATTGAACGCGAAGTACTGCTCGTCTTGGGATAGAACGGCGGAAACTTCCGCAGGGGTGTCGCCAGAGATGATGTCAGCGGCTGAGACGGCGTTGCTTCGTGGCGTAGAACCATGCTTGGACGTCTTCCCAGATTTCTGACGTTGATTCGGCGGAAGATGGATGTCACGGCGCCAAGTCCACCACTCGGGGTACTGGCCGCACCTCCCTCCTCCGTAGGCAAGACACTCTTCGATCGTGTGTCCCTTCTTACGGTTACAATTGGAATTAGAACACCATTTGTCCTGGCGTTTGTTGTCGGACTCTCCAAAGTTCGCTACCGTCGACGTGCGTTTGCACATCGACTCAACGCTGTGGATATGGGGAATCGCCTCGGCTTCGCCTCGGTGATGTCCGTAGTTCTCGGCTCGAACTCGTGCAATAACTTCTGCAGAGCTCATGGGCTTTCCGGCCCTTCTCGCCGTAGTCATCTCGTTGTTGAGGATCGTACTGAATGATCTCCACTGGTCATTTGTCGGCAGAAGGTTTGCCATGGTAGAGGCGAACTCGGTATCCGACATCCGGTCTGGCGCCTGAAGCACGAGTTGGAAGTACAGGTTCCTGATGTTGTCGAGCCACATGACGATGTCGTACTCAGGTGCACAGACGTAGGAGATTAATGATTGATGGAGTGTGGCGGCACGTATTTCGTTGGTAGGCGCATACTCTTCTCGAAGAGCAAGCCAGATATCTCTGGCAGTAACGCACCGGGCAATGACCGGCGCACGGTGTGCAGGGATTGCCTCTTTGAGTAAGGCGCGTGCGGAGAGATCTCCGATTCTCCAGGGTTCAGCTTTATCTCTCGCTTCCTTAACGGCAGCTTCGTTTCCTGGCGCTCTCGCAATAATTTCGGCTCCGTCAACTGCAGCTGTAACTCTGAAGACGTGCGGTTTTACGAGGGCGGGGATCACAGGTGGGGTAGCTTCCGGACCACTGATAAACTTCCATAGATCGAGCTGTTCGAGCTTGTCCATCGTGCAGGACGCCCAGTAATGATAGTTATTGGTGTTACCGCGGTCCTCGATCTTCATCAGATGAGACCTGCGAGCGTCATGCTCCGTGTTGTGTTGGATACCGGTCATCGTTGTGGGAAAGCCGAGGGGAGATTAGATGGGCGATGGGTGATCGACTATATGCGCTAATTTGCGATTGACTATATGCGGGGTTTATCTCAGCACAGAAGGCTCATAACCTGTTACGACTGGCACAGAGTGGGACGAGATTAATATTGTAGTAGAATACGAGTCCGTGGAAATACACATACCTGGCACAGAGTGGGACGAGATAGAGTCCCCTCTGTGCCAGTGACAGGCTTTTACATGAGTTCGATCACATCGCACGTGGGTCCATCAGGCGCATCAAGCCGCCTCCTTCCTAAACCGTCATAGACGCGGGTCACTCTATGACAAGCCGCAAGAGCTGGAGAGACCCCAGCCCCAGCCCTAGCTTTCCGGGGTAAGGCAGCATGTGCCGTACGAGTCAAGGTCCATCAGCCATCAAGGGTCAAAAAAGGCTCCGCTACTGCCCGCCCGTTGGTCGTCTAGGCTTGTGCGCTGGACGAGAGCGAATAGGACTCGAGTCGGTTTCCTTTGTCAGGTCAGTAGCTCATCGATGACATGAATTTACAGGAAAACTAAAGGGCCCCTGAGGTTGAAACGCAGCCACCTATTAAACAACGATGATTCTGATACATTTTTCGATAGAGGAGACAACGCGGTTTCTCGCACCTGAACAGGAGGGCGTTCTGTTATTGCCTATCGAGGAAAGCGTAGAATTCGAAGCGAGAAGCCTGGTGGCGCCAGGCACCCCATCCTCTCAGCCAGGCATCTTTTCTTCTTCCGGTATTTAGGCCCGATCGCCGCCTCCGCTTCAGGCGTAAAGAGCTAAATTAGAAAAATGAGCGCAAAGGGCAACGACAACGTCCGTCAGTCGGGATGCATTAGCCGGAATAGAGTGTGGGAACGTACGAGCGGAAGGCAGCAGGAGGGAGGGTGCTTTTGCTCAGCGCTCATCTTCTAGCCTGAGTGCGTAAGTTCGCCCGTGGGGAAACGGCTTCTGCACTTCTGTACAAATGAGTCCGGAGGGATTGCGATAGGACGGCGATAAATGTGAGCACAGATCGGGGACCGCACCGAACGACGACATTTTCCTTGGTGGGATGCTTGAATAGGAAGGTGATAATGGACTGGGGATACGAGGATCGTGTGCAATACGTATAGGGTCTTTATTCCTGCATGAATCGTAATCGTAACGCAAAGTCTTGCGTAGTCGCGTATAGACATAAGCATGATATCATACGAACCTTGAAACTCAGAACATGCGAGATGACATCACTGGAAGTGATCGTCGTTTTGGCCAGCGGGCATTTTCAAATTCGCAACAAGGCGTAGTGGCGCGCAGATGGTCAAAAAAGGCAATCTGTGTATCTTAGTAGATGAGTATCGAGCACCTATGCTGGTCTGTTGTAGTATCGTCTATAGAAGATATCTGCGTCATCACTAGCAGTAAAATGCGTGAACTCACGGTGGCTTCCGCAGTGCGTCCTTCTGATTCCTAGTAGACAAGCCTAGCGTTGATTGGTAGTCGGGTAGAGTAGGATGTAAGCACCCTAGGCACTCACATTTGTTTCTACGGTAATGCCCATACGGTTAACGTCCATTCAGTAGATGGTCTGTAAGACACGTACCGTAGGTATCACAGAAACACCCCAACGGCTGAGACTCAGCGACACCGAATTGTGAAAATACACTCTTCAGCTATCCACGATGGTACACTTCCACACACAGGTACAATCATCATTTACCTATATTAGTTGAGATGAAATGCAAATTATCTGCCAACCGACTTATCTCATCGTACATCTCCGCTGTGAACGGCACGAATCGTCGATAGCCTTTCAACAAACCTGATTCGTTTATGAGATGAAATGTCATCCCCGGAAGTGGGTTATACCCAATCTGAAATACTCACCGGCAATTCATGCCCTACTGTCCAATGCCATCGAGGCCTTACATCGTATTGTTATGAGTCCACGTCAATTATCGGTTGTGGCCCAGGCACCATACGAGAATATACCGGACAATTTCCCCGACAACACTGTGAAACGCCACTAGACCCTATATATAAGTCCATGGCACAAAGAACTTACCGAGTCGTATATGTGATGCAGCAAGGGCCCTCGAGCGTAAATGAAGGAACTGCCAAGTAATCGTCGGATGTCTGTCCAGGGACTTTGAAGATCCGATGTGGCCAAGAACCCGGACGGTCCGAATCGCATTGTGTCCACTGTCTCGGACTTGGGCACAGCACAGCACTCATTACCTGCATCCAGTTTCCAGGCACCGGCAGTTTGAACGGTAGTAAATGATTAGACTACTCAAAAGCATAATTAATGTCGAAGATGCATACATGCCAGCATCCCGAAGAGGCATCGCTGAGGTCACGAAGCAAATACGTAGCCATGTGGCGATGCATTTATCCCGGGGTAGCATTGCTTGAGCATAGCAGACCGTATGAAAGCACCGGCCGAACGAAACTACAGCACAGGCTAGAATTTAGTGTACCTGACACTCAGATAGCAGTGGCCCGGACATCTTGAATTCTTAGATGGATCACGGGCCGCCGCTGTCGCGTTATGATGAAATTCACGAGCCACGGGCCCATAATGCCGGAGCAAGGGAACTAAAGGCTACGTATCTTCTTGCGGGCCATAGAACGTCTACCAATACTTGTCTGTGTCAGTTGTTCATGGCTGTGAGCCGAGTGAACGTCAACGAACCTCGTAGAGTCTTCTTCACCTTCCCCTAGGGAAAATCGGAAACGGACCATAATACTTACCGCATGATTAATCGCACACAATCACAAGAGCATCTCGAATGCAAATATTCGGAAAGCACGGGCCCCCTTTGCGTTGGACGGAGAGACGGAGAGACGGGACCCGGGGAGGATCTTCGGACTTTTTATGTTCGAGTGCGGGGTACTGCGGGGTAATGGAAGCGTATATAAAGGCTGTAGATGAGCACGATGTTTGGCAGGGTACCCATTGGCTCTATCATACTTCTCGTGCTTCTTCTTACCCTGCTTTGCTACTTCGTGTCGGGCCGCCCGGCCTCGCTTCCTGCATTCGAAGGATCGCTCGTTGGCGTGGGGTGAAGTAAAGGTTGCAGCTCTGTGGTTGCGTGAGTCTGGTGATGGTGGTCGTGTCCGAGGGATGGTTGGGGTAGCAGGGAAGGAAAAGATAGCGCATGGATACGGGTCGCTGAGTGACATCACGGAAGTGTATGGATCACCTCGGAGGTTGCGCGCAGCGTGTGGCTGGATACGGTGAGGTCGGAAAGGGAAGGTTGAGAAGGGAATGCGCGTTCGATGAGTCGTATGCCTTGGTCGAGGTATGAGGGAATGGACGGAAGGTGAGGCGAGGCCACGGATGACCTCAAAGCAGAGTATGCGAGGAAGGAATATGTGGTTCTGGATAACCCCAACGGGTACGACGGCGCAATATTTTCTCACTTGGTCATTCGAATCTACCTGACCATAAAGGAGGAGGCTGGGGAGGGCTCCGTACAAGCGATAAAGGATGGAGGTATGGGCTCAGGTGAGTGAAGTCTGTCATATCATGCAAGGTGCTTCTATGGTATAGGCGAGAGCCAGTATCTTATATGTGGGTAACGGGAGCTTCAAGAGGTTTCATACCGAAAGGTAATGGATGCGAACGTGCGTACTATGGTCATAGTGCTAGCGCACCGTCACGGTACCGTCGTGAAGGAGAGTGGGAGAAGTTGTGTCAGATAATTTATAAGCCTGCGCGAGCTTTGCGTACAGTAGTCATCGCAGAACTATCATACTTTACTGTACTATATCTTGTAAGTTCGAAAATGGCAAAAATGGCATAACATACCGGCCGATAGTGGCAAGAAACAGCCAACGACTCCGCAGAGTGCGCCGTCTTCTGAAATCCAAGTGATTGCTCGGGGATCTCGTCTAGCTGGATCAATCATCTCTACGGCAGCATAAACAAGGTTCGTGATTATCAGCAGCTTGAGACACCTTTGGTCTACTTGTAAGTATTGCGGTAAGGCGTTGTGTCCACTGGCAAAATCTATTCAAGCGCCGTGCTCCCAAAAGGGCAGGAGAAATATGGAGAAATCCTGGATAAATCTCGATGTGATACACGCCCATGAATTTCGGATCAGTGTGCCGATCCCGGTTACCGTAGCCCAGGGGTTGAAGCGTCTCAGATTTGAGAAACAGCTTCTTCTTGTGCAACTTCTATATACACCCTATATACACCCCACCTTTTCTCGCTCAGACTTTTGGACTCGATGGAAGGTTACAGCAATTGCGGTGGACTTTCAACTATATTTGTGCTATATTGGCCCTCTCCCACACAAACTCCGACTATCCATAACTTCAAACTCTTAGTACACAAGCAAGGGCGTAGGCAGGAGAACTCGTCTGCATCGTATGTGGGGTCGCCCTCGATGTTCACGCTCAGCAGCTCTCGGCTGGTTGAGCAACCCCATCTTGTGGGGATCCGTTCAACCTGGAGTCCTCGAGTAGTCCTCGACCTTCGGCTTTCCGACAATCGCCACTGGGTCTCTGCTATTATTGGGTGCCACGAACGACTCACACGTCCGGGACCGCCCTGCCGTGCGGCATCCGGGGTCTGGCATGGTCCTCAGCAGATGACTCTGTGTGGGCCGTTTACAGCACTCTTTGAGAACTGCTTTCTGTAAATGCAGACAGGGAAAGGATGGGAGTTTGAAGGACGTGCATGAGAGTAAAGTAAGTACCTGTCTGGTGAGGGCTTGGAAGTCAGTGCAAAGTAGTACTGGCATTGCGGCAGGTGTTGCCGTTCGCCGTAGGACGACATTTAATCATCACGGCTTAGTATGGGTAAAAGCCAATAAGATCATAGAACACCCCTAGAACGTATCGAGTCTGGCTATAAGATCCCGCCGATCCGCTCGCAGCGACTCGAGCTCTCCTCCTTCTCTCATCTACATACCACTACTGTCATAAGTTAACATGTCCGCCTGTAAGCAATACTGGCCCTGTATAACATCGACGACGACGAGTGTTCACTGACTGCGATGTGTTAGCAAAACACTTTCTGAACAAACCGGAGAGTTTGGTTATCGAGTCTTTGCAGGGAGTCGCTGCTCTCAATCCGGATCTCGGCCTGGATGTCCCCAATAAAGGTGTGTAGTAGTGCATCTAATCTCGAATTGTACAAACTGAAGATCCTGTTTCTTTCAACAAAGTTCTGTACAACGCAGCCCATGATCGCTCAAAGGTTGCATTGATCTGCGGTGGTGGATCTGGACATGAACCGGCTCACGCGGGATATGTTGGTGAGTGTAGCGTATCTTGCAGCGAAGAAGTGTAGGCTAATACGGTCTATCAGGCGATGGTGTACTCTCAGGCATGTCTTCTTTGTTGCCCCAGGATCTTTTGGACACCCCTGACCTCCAATGTAGCTGCTGCCGCCGGAGCAGTGTTCGCATCCCCCAACCCAGCACAAGTGCGTAGGGCCATCGATCTCGTACCGAGCGATAAAGGGTGAGCCGCTCTCAACCCTCATACCACAACATTGTACTGATCGTCGTGAGCCAGAACTGTGATCATCGTAAAGTAGGCAACCCTTAGCGGAATCGACTTTCGTATGCTGATGTGCCACCAGAAACTACACCGGAGATATCCTCAACTTTGGTCTCGCAGCAGAACAATACGCTGCCATACACCCAGACAAATCCGACAAGGTCAGGTTCATCATCGTGGGCGATGACGTTGCCGTCGGCCGCACTCAAGGCAAAATTGTCGGGCGCAGAGGTTTGGCTGGCACTGTGCTTGTGTACAAGATTGCTGGTGCTCTGGCAAGACAGGGAGCATCGCTGAACGAAGTATACGACATTGCCGAATATGTCGCTTCTCGTCTGGCTACCATTGGTGTTGGTCTTGACCATTGTCATGTGCGTCTTCCTTTCAGGTTCAGTGCAATCGAAACTTATAGTCACTTGTGTATGTATGCAGGTGCCAGGAACCGCCTCTGCGGAGTCTCACCTCGGTGCTACGGAAATCGAAATAGGCATGGGCATCCACAACGAGCCCGGCGCACGTCGTATCTCCCCAGTACCACCCTTGAGCGAACTCATCCCGCAGCTCGTCAGCAACCTCATATCGACAACCGACCCGGAACGCTCGTTCGTACCCTTCAAGGGTAAGGGTGACCGTGTGGTTCTGCTTGTCAACAACCTCGGTGGTACTAGTGAGCTTGAGATAGCTGCTGTCGCCCGCGAGGCGAAGAAGGTGCTCCTTGACCAGGACATCACGATCGAACGTGTTATCACGGGCACTTTCATGGTATGCCTTCTCCCTACTTCGTGCTTCAGAATATGAGGAGGCTGATCTGTCACGGTTAGACGAGCTTGAACATGCCTGGATTCTCCTTGACCCTCCTCCTCCTTCCCGACGCATCCGAGCCCAATGCACCTTCTGCAGAGAAGATACTCGCTCTTCTGGACGAACCCGCCTCTGTTCCAGGATGGAAGTGGACAGCTGGCAAACCACCGGCTGAGACCGCGATTGCTCCCCAAGTGGGCGAGACAGTCGCGCTCGGTGGACAGGATGCGAAGTTGAAGGCTGCCGACGACAAGGCGTTTGTCGACGCCATCGTACGCGCTGCCAACTCTATTATCAAAGAGGAGCCCGAGATCACGAGGATGGACAACATTGCGGGAGACGGAGACTGTGGGCTGACGCTTAAGGGCGGCGCAGAAGGTATGTCTGTGACTGGCAAAAACTTGAAAACGGCTCTAATGATCATTTTGTTTGTGATAGCTGTCATTGCTGACATTCAGAGTGGCAAGATTTCGGGCCAGAATGTGGTTCAGTCTGTGATTGCTATCTCCAAGATTGCGGAAGAGCAGATGGGCGGAACCAGCGGAGCCATATACTCGTTAGTTTTCCTTATTCTTTCGGCTAAGTAAAATGCCGGCTAACCACCATCCTCAGGATCTTCTTCTCTGCGCTCGCCCAAGCCCTGGCGACGGCTACCGAGACCACACTGACCCCAGAGGTTTGGTCTAAAGCACTCACCTCTGCTCTCAAACGTCTTTACACCTACACCCGTGCTCGCCCGCCATCACGTACCCTTGTCGATCCTCTGCAGGCGTTCATCGAAACTCTGGCGAGCTCACCAAGTGACTTTGCCGCGGCCGTCAAGGCTGCGGGCGACGCTGCACAAAAGACGAGTGAGTTGGAGGCCAAGGCTGGACGGAGCGCGTACGTTGAAGGGGACAGGCTGAAGCAGGAGAAGGTCCCTGACCCGGGTGCGTGGGGTGTGAAGGCCATCCTCGAGGGTCTTCTCGCGTGAGACGAACTGGGGGGAAACACTGAATGTAACTGTATCCCTACGTAAAGAATAAGAAACCCCCTTGTATTACAATCAATAGATCTTTGAATGCGAGTAATGAAGTGAATAAGAAAAAGGACAATGACATCACCCGGGTTTGTTACCCCGCGTTTGAAGAAGTTCGTATGCTACTTAACCTTGCCTCGCGGGCGCCTAGGAGCAATTTCCCTCTCAAACTTTACAGTTAACGACTTACGCATGTCATGCTGACCCCGCCATCTTCTACTTCCTCACCCTCATTGACCCCGACCGACGCACAACCGAACAGCCGCAAACGACAACGCTCGCTCTCTACTCATTCTGAATCCTCCACGACCTCTGCAAAACGATCCATGTCTGAAGATCCTACGAACACGCCACGATCTAAGGACCTCTCGGCTTTGAACCTTAACGATGCTGCGTCTGGGAATACGGCGGCCGATATCGACGCTTACATGGCCGAGCAAGGTGACGCGAGCGGTGAGGCCACAGTCTCCACCGCGGACGCGCCGTCGATCACGCTGAACGGCGGCGGCGTGGCCACTACGCATGCTACACCGCCGCCGGCGTCCTCTTCGCCAACAGAGAAGCTGGAGTATATACGACAACTATGTGCTACACAGCTGAAGGCTGGTGATACGTGGTACCTTGTATCGAAGAGGTGGTACAGGCGATGGGAGAAGGCGTGTACTGGTGAGGAAGACAAAGATGGCTCAGTACAGGAGAAAGACCTCGGGCCTGTAGACAATGCGTCGCTGGTCGATATGCGTGGCAAGATCGTCTCAACTATTATCGAACATGTGGATGTTGAGTATGTCCCAGAGGCGGCCTGGCAAGCGTTTGTAACTTGGTACGTAATTATGCTGTCTATCGTGCAAAGAGATGACCTGAGCGAACACGCTTCTAGGTATGGTACACCATTGTGGCCGCTACCGCGTAAAGTCGTCACAAGGGGTATCCTACAAGAGGCCACCATCGAACTCCATCCGCCTCAATTCTTCACTCACATCCTTCTCGATACCAAGCCAGATGACGTGCTACACCCCAGTGAAACTACCCGCGAGATAGTTATGTCCAGCAAGGACACCGTGTCCGATCTGTGCAAGGCTATCGTGGAAGCTCACTCTATAAACAACGCTCATAGACTAGAGTATCGAATATGGAAGCTGGACGATTTCCACACTGGTGGCATCGCGCATATAACTGTCGAAGACCTCATTCGCACCGGCGCTACTATCGTGGAGGAAAGTAACTCTGCTCTCGACGAGGCTCTTATCGATAGTGGCGATTCGTTCGTGATCGAGTTCCAGACCGATGGCGAGTGGCTCGTCGATGCCAGCACTGTTCCTGCGAAGCCTGGAGATACCGTCGTCGCACCCGCCTCGCAGAACATCAATGCGCCGCAACCGTTATTCAGCTCGGGCCAGGATTTCTTCTCGCAGATGCAGAAGAAGAGTCCTACCACTAGTCTGAGCAGCTCGACGGCTGTTGTGCCGTCTCAGACTACCCTCCAACCTCCTGCTCTTATCAAGCCTGCGGCCTCGAAAGATTTGCGTTCTTTGAAGGTCAACAAGCCTCTACCTGGTACTTTAGGACTTGGTAACATGTGAATATACACACGACCTCTCTGAGCGCATACTGATTGTGTTTTCCAGGGGCAACACGTGTTTCATGAACTCCGCGATACAGTGTCTGGCACATACGAAGGAGTTGGTGGACTACTTCCTGAGTACGTGATGTCCATTCGCTGCATCCCATTATCAATATGTAATATATCGCTAACAGTTCCACGTAGCCGGTGTGTTCGAGCAAGAGCTCAACACCGACAACCCCTTGGGCATGGGTGGCGCTATCGCTGAGGCGTTTGGCCAGCTCTTGCGCAAGATCTGGACCCCTACCACATCGAACACATCTTATTCTCCCCGCGAGTTCAAACAGGCTCTCCAAAGATTCGCGCCGCAGTTTAGCGGGTATCAACAGCATGACTCGCAAGAACTCGTGGCGTTCCTACTAGATGGACTCCATGAAGACCTGAATCGAGTTCTGAAGAAGCCTTACGTGGAGAAGCCGGACTGGGAGGGTGGAGGAGACAAGGAACTCGTTCAGCTGGCTCAGAAGTCCTGGGAAGGGTACATGAAGCGTAACGATAGTGTAATCGTGGATCTTTTCCAAGGGCAGTATCAGAGTACACTTGTTTGCCCAGAATGCCAGAAGGTATGTTTCTTCTTGTTCGAATGGTGCACTTCGTATTGAACTGCCTTAGGTTTCTATCACCTTCGATCCGTTCATGTACTTGACGTTGCCTTTGCCAGTACAGAAGAAGTGGAGACATAAGATCTACTACATTCCCTGGGACATAGAGAAGCCTCACCAGGAGGTAAAGTCAGCTTCAGTACCTTGAGATTATCGTCGCTGAATAGTTTCAAGGTTCCGATCGAGATCAGCAGCCAGAGCACATTTAAAGATGTTCGTGCGTTGTTGGGTAGATGGATGGACGCCGACCCAACACACGTAAGCCAGTCATTTATTATCTCCGAACTACTCCTCATCCTTTCTGTAGCTCGTGACGTTGGAAATCTTCAATCATCGGTTCTACAAGAACCTCGACGACAACACGATGGTCACGGATATGGCCGATTCTGATATCATCGCTTGCTACGAGCTCCCCTGCCATTCCCAGCAAACTCGGTCTTTCAAGCGACAGGAAGGAGACCCATTCATCCTGTCCGTCACTCTTACCGAAAGTCGTCCCATACAACGTTATAACAACTCCACGCAACATTTTGGTTATCCTTTCGTTATTGTCGTTACAGAGGAGCAAGCTAAGAATCTCGACTCAATATACGACCTTGTTGTTGAGCGACTACAGAAGTGGACCACGAACGTCCGCGACTTGCACACATGGGAAGCAGGACGGGCTTCTTCACCTATGGAGGAGGTCCCCATACCTCTTGCTCCGAACACCAAGGTCGAGACGGTCACAGAGTTCCAGGAGAATGGGGATATCGTCACTGTTACAGAAGCTGTACCCGAGGAAGGCGATATCGCTGACGAGAAGAGCATTGTGACGGAGCAAGATGGCGATGCTAACGAAGAGCCCCCTCGTCGGGTGGGCTACAAGAAAGGTCTCTTCAACTTGCGAATCAATCCTGGTAGTGCCCAGTATGGCGTCGGATATAGCACAATGGCGAGCTCCCGTGTGGAAACCTGGGATCAGCGACTGGAACGGCTGAAGGAGGAAGATTCACCAGTTCTACTGCAAGAAGGTGACTCGATTCATTGCGAGTTCGACGAGAACGTTAGGGCGTACTACTTTGGGGAGAAGCCTCGTTTCGAGCATGCGAAGTGGGCACAATGGGAAACGTTCATTCACCCAGAGCTCTCTGCGTCGCGTGAGGCGGCGAACCAACAGAAGAAGAAAGGTATCACCTTGCAAGACTGTCTGGATGAGTTCACGAAGGAGGAGCAACTGGGCGAGGACGACCTGTGGTATTGCCCCAATTGCAAGAAGCATCAACAGGCGACGAAGCGATTCGATCTCTGGAGCGTTCCCGATGTTTTAGTCGTGCATCTGAAGCGCTTCAGCAACAACAGGTCTCTGCGAGACAAGCTCGACACGCTCGTCGATTTCCC
>JAXQGX010000230.1:0-18328 GCA_037040455.1 Irpex sp. P115-07
GCGATACGGACAAGCAAGAGGGCGGCGGATGTGCAGATGGAAGTGTAGATACCGTTTTCAATGGTGGAGAATATAGTAACCAAGACCGCGGCGGTCCAAATACAGAACTCCAGAGGTGAAACACGCCAGAAGTTATAGACTTGCTTGGGAGGCGCGACGAGATCGGCGACAGCGTGGATGATGATGGCAGAGAGGCCAGCGTTGGGGATCCAGAAGAAAGCAGGTGTAAGGCCGTACAATGCAACAATGACGACGACAGCAGTGAGAATACCGGCGGCAGGAGTGCGGACACCTGACTTGGACTTCAACGCCGAACGCGAGAAGGAGCCTGTGGCGGGGTACGCGCCGAAGACAGTTCCCACCGTGTTAGTAACGCCGATAGCAATCAGCTCTTGGTTGGGATTGATCTTGTAGCCGTTAACACGACCGAATGCTGAGAAAGAGGTTAGCTAATGCTGGGCGGCGTACATCCGAAAACACACTCACACTTGGAAATAGCGATGTGCTCGAGTAATAGGATGATGGTGGCTACGGGAAGCTCGGAGGCGAGAGCAGAGACCAATTCGCCATCGATATTGGGTGTTCCGACGTGTCTCAAACCACTGGGGACGGTCTGCAAAATCTTGATAGGGTACTTGCCCGACTTGCTCTTGCGGTGGCGACAGTAGAGCCAGGAGGCGATCGTAAGCACAATGATGACGAAAGCGTTGCGGAATGTCGAGAGGAAGAAGAACAAGCGTTCTGAGGACAGGTGAGAGGGCGCACTGAAATAGACATAGGTATCAAAACTTACTGCGTCTTGGATATCTTCTTGAGAGCCAATCGAAGGTTATACGCATAGCGTAGAGCGAGAACAAACCGACCACTCCGAACGCTGCATCAAGTTTGGCGCTTGGCAAATGCTTGAAGGAGTTAATGATGACCTTGTAAGTAGCGGCGCGAGTGCTGCAAGATGGTCAGCATCAGATGATGATTGAAGAGTACTTTTACTCACTCGAAACCACTTTCACCGAGAAGACCCGGGACTTGGCCGGCGACAATACTGATGGCGGACCCGGTCATGAAGCCACTGACGGCCGGAAGCGGGATGAATTCAACGAGCCATCCAAGACGGAGCAGACCAATACAGAGCACAATGAACCCAGAAATGAAAGCGACCGTAGTAGCAATCTGCGGTCCTTCCCATTGGCCAGGGTGTTTGTTGTCGACGTGCTTGATTATCTGGGAGATCGTGAGAGACATGACAGCGACGGGACCAATGGAGACATCTTTAGACGTTGCGAATAGCTGCGTACGCCCCATGTCAGAGTTATAATGATAGCAATTTCCATAAGGGGAGTTTTACGCACACAGTAGATAAGAACGCCAACAAAGGCCGAGTAGAGACCATATTCCGGAGAGAGAGTTGCAATCTATTTTCAGGCACGAGTGTCATTAGCAGTGAAGATTGGCTTGTGGCGATAGGGTTCATTACCTGTGCGTAAGACATGCTCTGGGGCACGACAACGATTCCCACAGTAAGACCAGCGACAATATCGCCGGATAGCCATCCGACATCTGAATATTTCGTGAGGGTCGCCCAAGGCAAAAGTCAGGACCTCAGACTTACTGTAGCGGGTAATCCATCCCACTATGGGGAAGAGGGACTCTGCATAGTTGAGTATCTATTTATTACGATTAGGTGCAGATCAGGGTTGATGCTCGCGAAGTGCACTTACATCGCGTTTAGGATTCTGCGACAAGTTGCGAACCCAGTGGGCAACACCGACAACGGGGACGGGTTCTTCGGGGTAGCCTATGACACGCTTTCCCCATTGTTTGACTCTCGCGTACGCGGAAGTCATGGCGGGAGGTTGAGAGGAGGGGAGGGGGAAGAAGCAATGCGGTGGAGGACTTGGTAAGCCCGCCGAGTCGTGTATATATACCCGTCCGTGGAAGTGGATCGGGGGAGAAGCAATTCTCCAGGCACGGCCAACTGTTCAGATCAGGAAAAGAAAGAAGTTGTCCCGCTCCAAACGGCGAGTCTTGGATGAATTGCGGGCGAGATGCGATCCTTCCAACTCAACGCCGGGCGTTTCGTGTGCAGGTTCGCGTCTGATGGACGTCACTTGCGCCGGGCTTCTGGCTACGGCGAGGAAGACGGTGAGCGTAATGTTGCAAGCAGTATCCGCGGTGGCGAGCAAAAGTCACAGAGCCCCCGCCAGACGAGAAAATGCATTTTCCTGGATGATTAGGAATCCTTGGAATGGATGGCGTAAGTTGGGCGACTAGCCGTCCGCACGCCAAAATTCGCGCAGTTGGGTGTGGACAACAAGCACGCCATCCGTCAAAACATTGGCGAATATCGTCACGTGATCGTGCTCCTCCACAAGCGCGTCGCGATCGCCGACCTCGAAGGCGCCATAACGCGAGGCCATGGTGGGACGCAGCTCGAACGCAAGTACGGTTTAGCACATCTGGTCCCGCAACACGAACCACATGTCAGATCTATTGGCGGCGGTGGCTTATCGAACTTCCTGGGAGTTTTGGTACCTAAACTTGGGGCTTTCTCTGACACTCAACTTGGAACTTTGGACTCTGCAAAGCCATCGGAACCACCGTTAGGCCAGGCACGAGCTAACAGCAAGCTCAGAATGTACAAGCCCTCGTTATGACAGCCTTGAGAACACTCACCAGTACAGCGCTTACAACACGTAACTCGGGTGCGCAGTGCTCTTTAGGACGCCCATACCTCTCTCAGCTCCCATTCAGGTACCTACAATCCGGGAATCACGTACCTTTAGAGTCCATACGTTGATTTGAAACATTTGACCGTTCATCCAGGTCCTACAGCCTGCGACTAGGCGTCTTGGTATGTCTTATTTTCAGCGCACACGACTGGACAGCATCCTGGAACATACGGCCTAGAGCGAATATCCCATCGGATGTTTAGGAGCGCAGAATCGCTTCCGAGCAATGCATTGTTCCAGCCTGCTCTCCGCTCCATCCGCACCTACAGTGCGCCGTATAGTGGGTCCCGATGTTATTACTTGACTTAACATTCCCTGCCTTAAAGGGGTCTGTCGGATGAGAGTAGGAGAAATCAGAGTCAAAGTTGGATCGATGGCATATAGCTCACCTATTACACACTAGTGCGATTGCGAATGAGAAGAGTGTTATTCCGGGGACGTCAATTAAGTGCCACAGGCTCTCACAAGCTCTGGCACGCGTCTTGGTTAGCGTAAGAACTAGCGCCACAATGACCCCGTATTTACGAGGAACTTTGCGGATAAATTCGTCTAAAGCTAGTCGCTGTAAATTTACTGACGAGTACGTGGTGGAGTAGCGGACATTCGCCATACCTCACGTTCCACTATGCCCTGGAAAATACACGAGAGTGTTGGAGTTACTTGTAGGTTATCGGTTTGCTCATCGTGATTCCACCTGATCTGCGAGCTTACTAGTTATTTGTTCAAATGGACAGCTGGCACTGAAGCTAGGTCAAAGTGACACTTACTATTGGCGGATGGAGATCTCGGATATGGACCCACGAGCCTGACGAGGTGTGGAATGTGGCCCATTGTACGGCTAAGCCAGATACCGACTGTTCGCTATCAGTATGACACAATTGAATGGTGTTCAACGAGGAACGACCTTCATAGGCCACGTAAAGTGGAACCCCGAGCCTAACGAATGATGTGCATAGCTAAAGCGCATGTTGTCATCATTAGAGAGATGTCGCTATAGTGAGTTTCTAAAGAAGGCTGAGTGTTGGAGTGAGTATACTCTCAGAGAGTAGGACATACATGTTTTTAATTTGCTCAACAATCAACAGCGCATCGCGCGACCATTGTGTGTTGTTCAACAATGCTCTGAGTCGCGCAACGCCTGTCGTGATTGGTTCCAAGGGTTAACAGGCGACAAACGGCGTCAGAGCATTGATGTACGCGTGTTTTACGCTGAGTTACAGGAGCCTTCCCTCGTAGTCTCGTTGAGGATGCCTGTTTTGAGACCGACATTGATAAAAGAACGAGCAACGCGAACAAATCCAAGTGTGAAGTTCGTCACGGTGCCGCGAAGGTGGTACGGCAAACGCCGAAGCGATCACCCACGTGGTGTGGCACTCGAGGTGCCGCCTGCTGACCGCGTTCCTTGAAAGTCATCCTTCTGCCAGCCAAAGTCTCTCTTCCGCCAGAGCGCAGTGCGCCTCCGCCCGCCCTCCCGCCAGCAAAGACACTCATACTCTGCCATTCCTCGCATTATTTCACGTCGCACGATTTACGCCTTTTCACGAACCCACAAATCACGAATTCCTAGTACACCTACACATGTCTTTTCCTCATAAAGCAGTTCCCCTCGTGGCTCCAGGGCACACGCGACCCGTCACTCACCTCTCGTTCTCACCCCTGCAAGAAGATGGAACTTATGTGCTCATCTCCAGCTGCAAGGATGGAAACCCGATGCTGCGAGAGTGGACGGGCGATTGGATAGGTACCTTTATCGGACACAAGGGTGCGGTGTGGTCCAGCAAGCTGTCTCCAGACACATCTAGAGCTGCTTCTGGGAGTGCTGATTTTACTGCGTACGTGGTATTTCTCATATAATTCATTATGACCAGGCTGATCATCCACGTGTCATCCATTTACAGAAAAATCTGGGACACGTTCAGTGGCGAAGTGCTCCATTCGTTCCCGCACAATCACATCGTTCGCAGTGTCGCTATCTCACCGAGCACATCACATCTCTTGACCGGTGGCCAGGAGAAGAAAGTGCGAATGTTCGATCTTCGACGACCGGACGCCGAGCCCGATTTCTTCTTCGAAAACGGCGCCACAGTATCTCATGATGGTACGATCAAGAGCGTAGTGTGGGTTGGCGAGCACACAGGTGTAACGGCTGGAGAGGATGGTCTCGTAAAGTGCGTATGAATCCTTGTAGGTCGTCTACGCAGGCATGACTGATCTTCTTCGCATCCAATTATAGGTGGTGGGATCTGCGTACCAGAAACCTTACCACAAGCCTGACCTTCCCTGGTCCGATCACTTCAATGGAGCTCTCCGCACAGACCAATCGACTGGTTGTGACATCGGGCAAGACTGTCTCGTTCATACCGGCTCTTCCTAACGGCAACCAGACGCTCAGCCTTACGTTGAACTACGCGCCTTCGTCAGCGTCCATCCATCCGATCTCGCAGGATCGATTTGTCACAGGTAGCACGAGCGACGAGTGGGTAAGGGTACACAGTCTGGATGGAACGGAGCGAGATGTTTTGAAGGGTCACCACGGTCCGGTGCATTGCGTTGAATATAGTCCTGATGGAGAGATGTTTGCAAGCGGTAGCGGTACGTATATTTTCCCGACATACGGTTGATGATTGCTTGCTCATCATATTTATCCCCTCTATTCTTCCATCAAATCAATATAGAGGATGGTACGTCTTTTCATCTTCATTCCTGTTTAATCCTCCCGCTAATGATGATTCACTTTCTCCAGGCACGATAAGGCTCTGGCAAACTAATCCAGGGACAAGTTATGGTCTTTGGCAGGGACCTCAGACGAATGGCGGTTAGTTCTACGGGTATCTAGTACTCTAGTTGTAGAGTGGATGTATTCCATCACCATAATTGCGCATGTATAACACCAACCCTTTTATCACGACTCGCTACGCTTGCTTTTCGCCTACTCTATCTCCTGCTATGTCCTTGGCAAAAACTTTCACCGTTTGATCTGAGAGGTATCGAGCCAACATCTCGATCTTTAAGTTGCGTTATACACGTACGTAGTTGCGTGCGCACGAATTCCGAATTCTAGCTATATGGCGTGCCAACGAATTCCGAATTCTATGTGTGCGGGGAAGGGGATCACGGATGTTCTGGGAATTCCGAATTGGAGGTTATAAGAACCGTCTGGTTCCTCGGGGGCTTGTATGTTTGGCCTGTAAGCTGTCAAACGATGCACCATGGAAGATGGCTGGTCCGGGACCGGTGCCTTCGCCGCTTCGAAGAAAGATCGTGCGAGAGTTGAGGGTTCCTGAACCTTATTGACGGGAGCTGCTAGATTCTATGTGTGTACTTTGACGAACATGCTCTAGCTGTCAAATCATGGTCCTGCGGTCGATGCTCAAATGTGTTCGACAGTGGTCCGGGTCCGCACATTTCGTATGCCAGTGAGCAACACAGTCGCAAGGCATCATCGGAGCTTCAGCTTCATAGGCATCCGGAGCAAGTGCAGACTGTCGGTCTACCTCATCCTGGATTCAAAAGACTGGATCATCGCGATCATCACAAACACAAATAATGATCATGACTTAACGGAGCTTGATTACCTCGCTGGTCACATTCAAGTCCGCTGTACTGTTCGGGTGGAACGGTTTGCCCTCGGGAGTTCACTACGAACCAATGAAGACAGGCTTGTTGCATATGTTCCTGAAAATAACCTGAGCGGGAGACATTAGGAGATATCCGATAGACTTTATTCCCTATCTGACTAGTGGCTTCGGGAGAGGTGATCGAAGAGAGACGTGTTTCCCCCGTGATCGAAGAGACCGAGGCTTTCAGGACGACAAGGCCGGGTCTCCCTGGACTTCAGGCTGATCTCACCTATTTTACATTGCTCTATTTGCGACGACCTCTCGTCGCGCAGCAAAACCGAAGAGATCTCCAGACCTCCAAGTCGAGGCCTCGATGAACAATCTATGATACTAGTGGCGATACATTATCGGTGGAGGAGATGAATACGATACGCATCAAGGAGGTACGACTGATCCGAAAGCGGCTGGGAACGAGCCTAGAAATTCCTGGTACTTAACGAAAGTACAAGCCTTTCTCCGATCTGTGCGAGAGAATGCCCCGGGATTTCCAAACAACCGACTTCAGCATACGTACACGGATAATCGTAGTATAGTACCTCTGGGCTACAGGACATTTCAACGGGAGGCTCTGCATCTTGATTTTGGCCAAGAAGTGCTTGGTGTAGGACGCCACCCTCAGTAAAGCGAAGAAGCGGGCTCCGGCGGTAGAACACGTGGCACACGTGAAAACGATCGCCTAGCCGCGATCAGAGCCAATCTCCCGGCTGTTGGTTACCGCCAATAAACCCCATGGTATTGAACCTGTCGACTTCTCTGCTCTTGCTAACCAAACCCTCTGCTCACATTCCCGATCAGCTTGCTCGCATCCACAGCTCGAGCATCCCGACGCACAATATGCGGTCCTTATTGCGTGCCGCTCGTCGTATGTGGCCGCTGCCATCAGCACCACGGCACTGGCAGTTCCCCACAAGCAACTTTGAACTTATCGAAAGCTCTCGCCGGATTGAGGAGGAGACGTTACCTTGGTACAACCCCTTTGACTTCTACCCTGTTAAGATTGGTGAAGTGTTCCAGTCCAGATATCAGGTGACAGGGAAGCTTGGTTATGGCATGAATGGGACCGTATGGTTATGCAGAGATCTGGTGTACGTCCCTCAGGCTTTACCTGACGTAGAGATTCGTTTATTAACTAATGTTGCGTTTTAGGTGGCGTGAGCACGTAACTCTCAAGATTGATACATCTCAGGCTCTACAGAATGAACTTGAAGTTTTAAAGCATCTTCGTTCTATCAAGACGACCCATGCGGGGGCTAGGCTAGTGCGCCAGCTACTGGATGATTTTGCGGTCTCTAAGGAGGGCCGAACCTACCACGGTATAATACAAGCGCCTTTATCTGCTACCTTAGAATCCTTGCGGATGTTATTGCCCGACCGAGCGTTGCCACTAGAACTTCTACAGGCCGTTCTCAGCCGCCTACTTCTCGCTCTAGACTTCCTTCATTGCGAGGCGCAAGTGATACACACGGGTATGCGAGGTCTATCTATAAAGCTTCTCTCACGACTCACCTAAATATTAACAGATATCCAGGCTAAAAACGTGCTGTTTGGCTTGGACAGCAGCCGGAGTGCCGACGATGTTTGCTCTACCTTTGAAAAGCGAGAATTCGAATGCCCTAGTCCGCGTAAATATGTAGAGGGACGTGTCATACATACATCCCGACGCGTCGTGCCTCCACTATACCAATACGCTGAACCTCTACTCAGCGATTTTGGCGAAGCACGTTTCCGTGAACATGATGCTACAGTCACGATACAGCCATCCCCCTATCGCGCACCTGAAGTTTTGCTTGGTATACCGTTCACTCCTATGGCGGATGTCTGGAATATAGGTGTCATGGTAAGTGACTGACTGTGCGCATACACGCATTAATGGCTCAACAAATTCCGGATGCGCCGTAGATACCTAACCTTCTGGGGAAAGGCCACTTGTTCAAGAGAACGGGAGGTCCGGATAACGAAGAATCGGATGCATATCATCTTGCGCATATGGTATCACTACTAGGCTCACCACCGATCGAATTCTTAAGACGAACGAAGACTGGACGCTCATGGGATTTTTTCCATGAAGACGGTTAGGAATATTGAGCTTTATCGTCTCAGGCTGATTGTGTTACTGATAGACCTGTACGCCAGGATCGTGGAAGGGTCAGGAAACGATTCCGGTTACGACCCTCGAAGACCTTGTTACCGATTAGAATGTTAGTAATAAGGTAGAGTTTTTGCGATTTCTGCGGAAAATGTTGCAATGGGAGCCCGAAAATCGAAGTTCACCAAAGCGGCTATTGGAGGATCCATGGTTAAACTTCGTAGGAGCAAAATTTTGAGAATACTAGCCTGTTCCGTATTATTATGTCGAAAATACCCTTTCCTTCTGTTGTAGTATCGTCCGAGTCGATCCTGCGGAGTTTCGTCATGTAGTGCAGCAGTGCTTACATAATGTATCGTTATATTGAGCGCCGGCGCCACAAAGCGGCCGACCATTCCTTGACCGTACCACGATCACGCTTTGAACCTCATCTTATTCGCAAGCACACTTCAGCAAAGCAAGCGTATACAATGGGAGGCCCTGCTCTTGAAGTGTTCAAATTTGCCACATACGTGGCTCTGCCGTTGTTGGTCATGGCCCACTATGGAAATCCGGAGTGGTATAGGAATAACGTGTTACCTGTAAGCAGTATCAAGCGAGCACAATGAAAAGCACATTTGACGACGCAACACTCCAGTACAAAGAGAAGATCTTCCCTCCTGAAGAAAACATCGTCAGGGTAAGTGTGGAGGCGCAGTAGGATCAAGTCCCTTAGCGCGGGCTACACCGGCTTCAGGGATTGCAAGCTAACTCTCATCGTCGCAGAACCTGCCAAACGATCAAGTGACATTGAAACAGGAGTTGGCACGCATCAAAGCAGAACGGCTGCAAGCAAAGGCCGAGCGGGAAGCGCAGGCTTCTGCCTCAGAGCGCACTTCGTAGACCGGGAGCAAAGCTCTTCATCCTGGAGTGTTGAAACCCGGAAGACGTCACAACGCAAAATCATCCTCGCCATGTTGCTGGAAATAAGGGAAACGCGGTTTTATGCTGGGCTGTATAATATAATGAGCTACGTTTTCCGCTTGTATATCTGTTGCTCGTAATCTATCACTACTCTACTCTTTGCCTCATTGATTATCAAGTCTCACATCGGAATCATCCTCCATTTACTCCAGAAACATTACACAGAATCCTATTCAATAGCTCTGCGTAGCTCCACTACCCTCGTACACTACGGAGCACCGCAGACTAGCGTTATTTGCGAAGCATCTACCCAAAATCGAACCGTAGGTAGTCTATTTATCTATCTGTCTCCTCCGTTCTCTACCAGCGCGATCGTTAGTTCTTAGGAATGCTCCATGTCTCTCCGTTCTGCCACACTTCCCATGCCTCCTTGCCCTTCTCGTTTGCATCCAGTATGTTACGATATTCTGCCAAGTCCTGGTTGAAGATCTTGAAGCCTCCGCACACGATGAAAACAACGGTGCGCCTTGTGTCTTGCTTGGCTGGAACCAACTTGTCAAACAGTTGGGGCGAGTAAGCGGAGCTGAGTGTGGTAGCAGTTGCAAGCTCGATGAGCAGTTTATGGTCATCTGTCAGCCGTAGTCAGTAATTTGGCTAATGAATCATCGTACAGCTCAGACTAACCGGCGAATTGGAGTGATGTTTGCATTGCGAACTCGTCAGATACACACACAGATTTGATCCCTCCTTTGCGCTGTAGTGCAAGCTTCACCACCCCGGGACTTGGCCACGAAGCTCCTAGCGAGGCTGCGCGGGAGGTGAGCTTGGGAAGCTTCGCGACATTCACACCGGCCTGCTCGTCGTGAAGTACCTCTACTCCTTCCGCAGGGGGCAACGGAGACGACGCGAAGGGACCTTTGTTCAGGGAAATAGATTGGTAGAAACAGTTGGATCCATGTGTCTCCATTCCAACTATCGGCACTATAGTTCAAGGTAAGATGGAATATATATTCCCCTCTAAAACGTTTGCGACTGCTTACCATCATCCCAGCCCACAGACTTGCAGCCGACAATAACGCCTCCGAGTAGTCCTCCACCACCTACACAGCAGATGACGGCGTCTGGCTTCACCCCTTGCGGGAGCTGTTTAGCGGTCTCTTCGATCACAGACGCATGTCCATCCCAAAGGATAGGCTCTTCATACGCGGGGACAAGTACACTGAGAGAACCGTCGCGTTAGCCACTATTCTGGTGTATATT
The DNA here is from genome assembly GCA_037040455.1 of Irpex sp. P115-07. Taxonomy (NCBI): domain Eukaryota; kingdom Fungi; phylum Basidiomycota; class Agaricomycetes; order Polyporales; family Irpicaceae; genus Irpex; species Irpex sp. P115-07. The sequence continues at coordinate 10,599 of JAXQGX010000230.1, forward strand.
ACGAGCACCACATACGCATGCTGCTCTGCAGCGACTGCGTTTCTCGCAGCCGTCAAAGCATCTTGATAGCAATTGCCAACCTCGCGAACTTCTGCTTCTTCTCGTTTGAAGAACGCTAGGATGGTTGGAGTAGCTCCAGCAGGGAGGAACACAGTACATTTCAGTCCGAGTACTTTGGATGAGCAGGCAGCAGCTAGGCCGGCATTGCCGCCAGAGGCAACTATCAAGTGAACGGTGGGGCCGTGTGTGCGGAGGGCATGTTGGATGAAATGGGATATTCCTCGGTATTTGAACGAGTAGGATGGTTGGAATAGCTGTGTATATGCAATATGCATCAGTAAAATATCTCTAAGTAGATGAGAGGGCCTCGGATGTCTGCCTCCTGCACGGGAAGTCACAGAAGGGAGAAGGACACATGTAGAACTAGATCAAAATGCGATCAACTTACATCGAGCTTGAGATAAACGTTCGCATCGAGTAGGGCCGAGATAGGCTTTGAGTGGATGAGAGGGGTCTCAAGCCACAGATTCTTCAGATTAGGTTCGATGGAGGCCATCTCTGCGAAAGTTGACAGGTGAGTCAATCAGCCATAACATTCTAGTTGCAGGTTATATAGCCGTTAGCCACATACCTCGTTTCTATCAGCGTTGCTATTCTCAAGCAGTGTTCGAGTCACACAGGAGTCAGAATCGACTCGTCGAATAAGTATCTCATGATAACACCTGGTAGCGCTAGTAGAGGGAGTCACAAGGCCTATCACCACGTAATTACTCCCAACGAAACATCGAGCTGGTAGCTTAAGCTTGAAGCTTGAAGGAGCATGCGTAACTGCGTGATGACAAAGATCGGTGAAGAGATGCCCGGCCCTCTCGGTCTATTTATGTAGATGATGGAGGAGCATGAAGTATACTGGCATTCATGCCATTACCAGAAGAACATGTAGTAGAAGTACTCGAAAGCTATCGAAAGCGATATCGACGTGGTAAGATCCAAAGAAGAAGTCTATGTAGGTATCGTAAAAATCGTGTGAAAATCAATGTTCGTAAGTCCGTTCGTCTATGTAGGCAGCGTCACACCGAGAGTGAACAATCCTCCAGCATATCCCTTTTCATCCCAACGCAATTTGAGCAGATGCCCTGTTCGGTCTGGGGTATCAAACCTTCTCTCCCATGTCTTCTGTCCCCTTACCCTTCTCATGCAGAGTCTCCTCTGGTGAAGGTGTCGGTTTGATACTTCGAGGCTGTTGACTTTGGGCAAACTTTGACCTGCTTCGTATCCAGGGACCGTATTTCTGCGCGCGAAGTCATTTTTAGCCATGGAACCCAGAAGCATAATAACTGGATACGGCAATTGCGACTCACGAAGAACAAAAACGGAAGAGGCATGCAAAGCACAGATAAGAACGCAAACACCGATGAAGCCCAATGAACTCCGAGGTTATTGTACATCGCCGGACTGATTAGCGGGAATATCGCAGCCAAGATAGATCGCATGATGACGGTGGATGCGATGGCGCTTGCGCAGTAGATTGTGTAGCAATCCATGAGGTATTGGACGAGACCGGTCATGATTTGGGCGACACCTATGCCGAATGGAACCCCTGCTAGGATTGGGACTATCCAATGGATCGGTGGAAGAGCCGTCCTGAAACCCATGGTGAGCAAATTTGAGTGATGAGACGATTTATTGGAGCAAGAGCGTACCATGCAAACCAGAAAAGCCCGACAGGACACAATATAGCTCCCAGCATGGGCAGATAGAGACGTCTGTCCGATTGACAGTCAGGCGAATCGATTATGAAACGTGCAATATGACTCACGACTCGGGTGGAGCTCTGCCTGTTGGACTCTGCCTCATTGCTTCCCTATACAATTTATTCTGAAGCGGTGCCAGTGCCGTGCCGAGGGCTACTCCAAGTCCTACGCCGAGGAACGCCAGTCCACCTTCTCCCGGTGAGAACCCGCGTATTTGCTGGAAGACTATTGGGAAGGCGGCGAAGAACGCGTAGAGGATGGCGTATACGATGGAAATGTAGATGGAAAAGAGCACAACGATTGGCTCGGAGAGTAGGAACACTGATAATTGATGATGGTTGAATACGTGTGTGCTCTATAAGACCTGAAGTGCAACGAACCGAAAGGTCTTCGTAGATTGATGCGTAGAATCTGGAAGAAAGATGAGTTCCGCTCCAGGTCATAATGCGATACGTAGTGCATCCTGTCGTCTGTGCTTTTGGTGAGCTTCGCCGCTCTTCGACGGAGGAGGACCGGAGCAAACTGCCAGAGGAACGACAATGAGACCAAGTTTGACAGTCACTAGATTAAACTTGCCGTTTCAGGTGTAGCAACGAAGCCAAAGACCAGCGACACGACAGAGAAGATGAACATCAACCAAAAGTTGAACCTCCATCCCAGTTTCGTCTCAGCGATCCAACCGCTGACAATCGGACCCACAACTAGAATTCAACGACGTCATACAACAGGTGATATCTCAGTAAAACAGAGTTACGTACCTGGTCCCATAAATGGTGCCGTGGCATAGACTGGGCCATTCTTAGCATGAGAACTTCAGCATAGTCAAACTCAAAAACGTACTTGAGGAAACAATCGCTCGGTCTTTCGGAGTCCACATATCGGACAATACACCACTGGCATTCGTGAGTGCTTGAATAAGATCAGGTCGGTGCGCCGGGGAAGTGCGATCGGACACGAGGACTTACGAGATGATCCAAAGATGCCCGCCAAAAAGCGGGTGGACAGAATGGTGGCAGCATTGTGACCTAATGCACCACCAAGGTGCATCAGCGTAAACACTGAGTAAGTTGAGAGGAACACGATGCGCTGGGATTCTCGTCGCCGTTTAGCCGTTTGAACGAGGTGTGCACGTTTAATGCCTTCACTCACTCTTCCGTAAACCTGGAAGTCACAGTCAGTCAGCCGATCGCGCGCCTTGTAAAACGTTATCGGATATTACATACCTCGCTAGTAGGTGCAAATACGAGCGGTCTAGAGCCGCAGTTCAGTACGAACGAACCATGTGTTTCGCCGAGTGACTTACCCAAGACCGAAACCGAGTACATACAATGAGACGCCGAGAATGGCTACCTCACGACTCATGTGGAGTTCCTTCATCATTAGTGCCAGGCCCCCTGTATACGAACTACTACAGAAAGACACTGTCCAAGTGCCAAGTGCCAACTAAGAGGAACGTCTGAATATGAGAAAGATCTGCAGGTGGCGGACGACGATACATACCTGAATCGTGATCAACCATCTTCGACCCTTCGTCCAGTTGAACGGATTTTCTGGGTCATGGTCATCCCAGTCAACAACAAAGGGGTCCTCCCGTGTACCACGTCCAGTGTACCTTTCATGGCCTTTGTCGTAATCCTGGACCGTCCGTGTATCCGAGGGTAATGTCGTGATGGCCACCGGCTGCTGCAGGCTCTTCGCATCCTGCTCAGAAACGTTAGAGGAGTCCTTGGCAGTCATCGTCGAAGACATGTAGAGGACAAGGCGGAAAGTAAGGGGTACCGGACGGGCATCTAGCTAACCGGTCGTACACTGGTACATATACTGAAACTGGGCGTGTTATCAGCAGAGTCAAAATTGGTATGAACGGCACAACTCGGCACCATCTTGCATCATATGCCCGCCGATGTTCTGTGCACAAAAAGACGAGTAAAATAACAAGTCTACGGCGTCCTTGGAGACGGAGGAGATGATGCAGAAGAGTTTTTGATGCACATTGCAATGCGCCGTCTCCGAGTCGGTAAGCATGTTCTATGACGAGCCAGACAGACTGTGGAAGATCCGGTAAAAAAGACACTGGTATTTTCGTATTCCATGCCGCCGGCTACTCAACTTGATAATCGGCCGACCAGGGCGAAACTTCCTCGAGTCTGAAGACAAACCCGGAAACGGAGCGGGACAACAAGGCGCTGGATCCCATCACTGGCCACACAAACGCCACCGTCACAGCACGCCCACGTGATCGTGACAGGATATCTTAAAGAGCAGAACTTCCAGCAGCGAACGCAACAAACGTTCTGCTCATTTCATCGTCGTGGCATACGTCCGAACAATACAGTCTAGAAAGTCAAAATGAGGGATCTAGTTCGTCATGCCCCTCTCGGGAAATCGTCGGAGAACAGCGGCCCGCTCCCTCCAAACTCTGGACTCAATCTCTTCATCTACAGAGCTAGTATAAGAGCACCCGTGGCTCGAAATATTCCGCTGTTGGTTCCCAACAACACTCTCATATCCCCACCATCACACAATGCGATTTAACGACGGCTTCTGGCTGCTCAAAAGCGGCGTGAAGCCCTACTGGGGCCTCCAGGTTGTCCAGGCTCTCCCAGAAGAGAATGGCTACAACCTCCAAGTATCTACTAAGCCTATCAGGCATCGAGGCGACACCCTTGCTGGTGAGTTTGCTGATCAAAAAGATAAAACACTCTCGATGCTGATTCTACTCTAGGACCCGTCTTCAGCATCAAAGTGCACTCTCCAACGGAGGGTGTCATCGGTGTCAAACTCGAGCACTTCAAAAACATTCCGCCCACCCCGGAGATCCCGCTCTTCCCTGATGCCCCAGCTGTCCCTAATGCACAGTTATCAAAGGGCGATAAGACGTGGTCGGTCACCTCCGGCGGTCTGACCGCTGAGATCACCGAGAACCCGTACACCGTCACCTTCAAGGACGACAAGCGCACCTTGACCTCCGCGGGCTACAAGCACCAGGGGTTCTACGACGTCCCTTACAAGTGGACTCTCCGGAGTGCTTCCAATGCATCTTGTCTCGCTACTGATTTCAGTTCCAACCCGCATCCCGCCAACCCCCCTGAGTATGTCAGGTACACCCACTCTGAGCTCAACATCTCCCCCGGCGAGCTGGTCTACGGACTAGGCGAGCAATTCGGCGCATTCGTCAAGAACGGTAAGTATCGTCATTTGCTACCTCCTATCCCGCGAGAAGGGCGTCAGTCTGATAATGACGATCGATAACAAGGTCAAACCGTGAGCGTATGGAACCAAGACGGAGGAACCTCCAGCGAACAAGCGTACAAATGCGTGCCCTTCTACATCACCAACCGCAACTACGGAGTCTTCATCAACCACCCCGGCGAAGTCGAAGTCGAGGTAGGAAGCGAGAAGGTCAGCAGGGTCGGTGTCAGCGTCGCGGGCGAAGGTCTGGAGTATTTTATTATCTACGGCAAGACCCCGTTGGAGGTGAGTTGACTGGCAAGCCGAACCGATGCGGTCCGTGGATGTCAGGTGTTGATGACGCGTATGTTGCTTGGTAGATTTTGGAGAGGTATACCCGTATCACGGGCCGTCCTGCGTGAGTATCAGGTATTTCTCTTTCGTCGAGCAAAGCTGACTGGTGTCGTACATGGAATAATATTAGACTGCTCCCGGCGTGGACCTTCGGCCTCTGGCTATCCACGTCTTTCCTGACTTCGTACGATGGCAAGACGGTCGCTGGGTTCTTGCAGGGCATGCAAGACCGCAACTGCCCCGTCCGAGTCTTCCACTTGGACTGTTTCTGGATGAAGCAGTACGAATGGTGAGCATCCTCGGAGATACGTCTAATTAATGACGATCGGTAACTGATTGACCTGTTCGTTAATTAATTTTAAAGGTGTTCGTTCACGTTCGATCCTGAGAACTTCCCCGATCCGAAGGCGTACCTGGCGGAGATCAAGCAGAAGTACGGAGTCAAGATCTGTGTCTGGAGTGAGTACTACTATACCTAAACTCTCTTTCAAGAAGCATCGTTACTCACCACTTGATACCAGTCAACCCATACATCTCCCAGCTATCGCCCATCTTCCAGGAGGCCGTCGAAGGCGGCTACCTGATCAAGCGCAAGGACGGCACGCCCTGGCAGTAAGCATACTTCCCCTGGGCTCTGGGCATGAACACAAAGTACTCACGATGATCATGAATTGTAGATGGGACTTGTGGCAGCCCGGTCTCGGAGTCGTCGACATCACAAACCCGGCGACTAGGAAGTGGTACGAAGACAAGCTCAACGACCTCATCGACCTCGGCGTCGACACTTTCAAGGTACACATCTACCCTACCCAGATTCATCTTCTCTTATACTATGCTGACTGCCAAATCGCGTGCATTAGACGGACTTTGGCGAACGTATCCCCCACGCGGACGTCATCTTCCACGACGGCTCCGACCCACACCGGATCCACAACCTCTACTCCGTGCAGTACAACGAGCTCGTCTTCAACCTGCTCAAGAAGCGCTTCGGCGAGGGTGAGGCTGTCGTCTTCGCCAGGTCTGGCACTGTCGGTGGTCAGAGGTTCCCAGTCGTACGTCTTCTCTTCTTATCTTCTTCGCCCTCTTCCAAACTTGACTAACGAAAATGTAGCACTGGGGCGGAGACTGCGAATCAACCTTCGAAGCCATGGCCGAAGCCCTGCGCGGTGCGCTCAGCCTCACGCTCTCCGGCTTCGCCTTCGCCTCGCACGACATCGGCGGGTTCGAAGGCACCCCTCCCGCGGAGATCTACCATCGGTGGGTCGCGTACGGGCTGTTCTCGTCGCACTCGCGGTTGCATGGGTCCGGCTCGTACAGGGTGCCGTGGGTGTATGGGGAGGAGGCTGCGACGTATATGGCGAGGTTTATTGATGCGAAGCATAGGTTGATGCCGTATTTGTATCAGTTGGTGCGTGCGCTAAGCTAGTCGTCTGGGTGCATGGACTGGTGGCTGACGGTTTGGACTTTGTTCTTCCATTTAGGCGTTGGAGGGTAACGAAAAGGGACACCCGCTGCAACGCGCCATGTTCCTCGAGTTCATAGACGACCGCACGACGCACTACCTCGACCGTCAATACATGTTCGGACCCAACCTGCTCGTCGCCCCCGTCTTCGTCCCCGAGCACGAGGAATCAGAGTACTACCTCCCCGCCGGCACCTGGACCTCGTTCTTCCACCCCGAACGCTCAGTCGTCGGGCCTACGTGGATCAAGGAGGTCGTCCCGATCGACGAGATCCCAGTGTGGGTTCGCCCTGGGTCTGTGCTCGCTTTGGGTCCTGCTGGTGTTGGACGCCCCGACTACGAGTACGCGAAGGAGCTGGAGGTTCAGGTTTATGAGCTTGCGGACGGCCAGGTTGTGGAGACTACTATCCCTACGGGTAAGGGAAGTGAGAAGGCGGGTGTTGTCAAGGTTGAGAGGAAGCAGGGTGAGGTGTTTGTTGAGGTTGTGAGCGGGGACGTGCAGTTGTCTGGTGTCTCGTTCTTTACTGGAGGCCAAGTGAAGAAGGTAGCGGCGGACGGGAGGAAACAGTTCACCTTGGCTTTGTAAAGTGTAAGCTGGAAGGAAGGTCGGACGAAAAAGTCGACCTCCGTGTGTACTGTTTGTATCAGAAGAATGAAATGTATAATAAAGTTGTAGAATAAATTACATGTGAAGCCCCTGTTCTTGGTCGAAATGGCATTAGTGATACACAGGACCCGCACAGCTTGCATGAGAGTATATAGCCCGAATGAGTTCCTACTTTGGTGTGGTGCATGCTTGTCGTGTAGGAAGACGAGCCGGAACGCGAGAACTATGATTGCTCTTCCCGGATCTGTTGCCAGGCCTGCTCAGTCTTGTCTCTTCTCATCTTTGCCTTCTCGCGGTTCGCCGCAGCCTGCTTCATGCTCTACAGCAAAACACATGAGAAACCGTGGATCCGGCCGATATAATTCACATACCTGTTCGTGCA
>JAXQGX010000231.1:0-17357 GCA_037040455.1 Irpex sp. P115-07
TCTGGGTCAAGTCGCAGCTGGGTGGAAGGCCTGTGTGGGACTCTGCTAGCCAACGTTGGAACGTGACAATTGACCGTAATGGGACACCTGTGCGAATTCGCCCTGCTCACATCATCATGGCCACAGGAATCCTCGGTGGACCTCGTCACCTCAACCTCGCCAATCGCCATCTGTTCAAAGGCGAGACTCTGCACAGCGCGGAGTTCAAGAACGCCTATCCGTGGAAAGGGAAGGACGTCGTGGTGATAGGTGCAGGCAACAGCAGCATCGACATCTGCCAGGACTCTGTATATGCCGGGGCGAAGTCAGTGACGATGGTCCAGCGGTCGGCTACGTGTGTTACGGCCAGGAGCAATGTCGCGCGTAACATGGACAGGACCTGGCGGGATGGGGAGCCAGCTGAGGTTGGAGACTTTAGGGCTGGGTCGACCCCGTTGGGTATGTTGAGGGAGTATATGATTGCGCATCAGGAAGAGACTTGGGCTGCTGATAAGGAGCTTCATGACAAGCTGAGGAAGGGCGGGTTGAAGCTTCATATTGGCTCGGAAGGACAGGGTCAATTCCTCATGGTGTTTGAACGAGGTGGCGGTACGTAATTCCTACTCATTCACGTACATTATGCTCACTTTTGTTTCACAGGCTACTGTAAGCTCCGTTCAATAGATACTTCTTGAATGGCACACTTACTCTTTTCTCACAGGGCTGGACAAGGGCGGTGCTGAGTTCATTGAGTCTGGTGCCATAAAGATTAAACAAGGCGTTACCCCTAAGGCGTACACTTCTGATGGCTTGGTATTCGAGGACGGCTCCCATTTGAAGGCGGACGTCGTTGTCGCTGCGTGAGTGCATTCGTACTGGATGAGTAGAAAGCCACTTTCTCAACCCGTCTCGTATTTTAGCACCGGTTACAGAAACATGCGCGAGATTTGTATAGACCTTTTCGGGCCCGACGTAATGGACCGCACCAGTCAAATATGGGGTCTCGATGAGGAAGGCGAGCTGTGCGGGACATACCGTCCTACTGGCCATCCCGGGGTAAGCATTTCATCCTCATCTTGGACGGACATCGCTAATACGCAAGCGATACCTACGATAGCTATGGTTTGGTGCTGGAGACTTCTTCAACGGCAGATATTTATCAAAGTTTTTGGTAAGTTGCAAGAGTCTATGGCTCAGATCAGGATAGGCTAACGATTACCGTAGGCTTTGCAGATTAAAGCACGAGAGCTTGGGTATATTAACGATCAGCTGCGTGCCTCCTTGTAAGGACGATGATTAAGTGTGTATCTTGCGCTTCTCGTTCATTACTTCCTGGTCATTCCATGTATATAGTAGTAGTTTACGGATTATGTGCGATAAAACTATGCTTCGAGTTGCCTCTCAGTAGAACAGCGAGTGCTACTGATCCAACAAGATATTTGTTATTTATGTTTCGGTGGAGGTATGCTTTCTTCCGCTCAGCATCTTCATAGAACCTATTTTTCTCGAATTCTACAACACGATACTGACCCAGAGATGAATGGAAGATTCGCGGGTGAGTTGGCCAGACGCTGACTAGTAAACTTGTTTACATCATGCGCTCGTACCTTTTTCGGTTTAGCTCGCCAGCGGGCTCAGTTTCCTCTGATAACCTCCAACTGAGTCCTCTGAAGTCCTCTGCTGTCCGCTACAATGATCCAGAGGCTAAACGTAGGTAGTCGCCACACGATTTCTCGTTTAGGAAGTTCATGCAGTTGTTCCTCTTAGGAGGAAGAAATCGGTTCCGAACTGGGAAATGCCCAGACCGAGGCTTCCTCGCCGACGGTGGACCTGTCAACCCCTCAGCCCAGACAGGGTGGACGACTCCCTGTGGAATTGGTGGATCTGGTCATCCGGTTTGCAGCACCAAATGTCCACAGCCTGCGAGCGTGTGCACTCGCTTGCCATCGATGGAATGTGATCGCTCGGACGTATATGTTTCGTAGGGTCGACATCCCAAACGAAAAACGGCTTCTGGCACTGGAGCTTGTCCTGCAGAAGGCTCCACACCTTGATCACTATATTCGCGAAGTGGCAGTCGGGCCATTCACCCCACAAGGTCATCGAGGAAGCAATCGCTGGGTACAGCGAATCCCCGAAAATCTCACTCTGCTGCTCACCAACGTCCGTACCTTACGCTTCATTCGTCTGAGCGATGCAGGAGAATTCTGTGATGCCGAATTTTTCGCAAACCTGTATTATTTCACGTCGGCCACCCGACTCATCCTCGAGGACTGTGCCATGAATCCTCCCGTACTGCAAGCTTTCACGTCGTCACTCCCAAACCTCACCGATCTGGTAGTCCACAATATTCTGCCCTTAATGGTCACTGTTTGGGAAGCGCCTCCACAGCTAACCATTCCTCGACTCACGACTCTCGTTGTCGACGTCGCAAACACTGCCTCTCCTACCTTAACCAGCTTCATGGAATGGTTGCTCTCCACCCACACGTTGAACACGTTGCGTTCGGTAGAATTCGGCTTCATAGTTCTTGACGCCAAAGTCGTCAAACGATCATTGCTTGCCGTTGGACCAAGACTTCAGCATCTCGGGCTGCATTTGAAGTCGATGTTCGAATCGTCGGATTGGGAGCACGAGCGTGAGTGCTCCTCGGAGTTTGACTAGCAGTGCTGACTTTCTTTTGAGTGACTCTCAGTCATCCAACGGGAGGTGGACATTGGCATCTGCCCCAATCTCACTTCGTTGACCATCGACCTCACTGCGAGCCATACGGCGGCAGGCTTCTTGAAGAATATCAAGTCAAAAGACATCCGTACGCTTTCTTTCCGGATTTTCGCGAGAGAGGGCGGGCGGCAGCCGAACTTCGAGGCATTGTCGGACATATTAGCCAAGAATGGTCCCTTCCACCGAGTAGAATGCGTGCAGTTCCTAAACATGGTGGATTCGTCGATGAGTAAGTTTGAAGCTGCAGTGACGAGGGCGCTCCCCGACCTCTATCATCGCGGAATCCTGCGAGTATTGGACGGAAGTAGTTTTTGATATTGAGGGGTATGTCGCTAATCTGTTCTTACATGAAAATTGGACGTTGAATCGTCCTTATCCCAGAATCTGCACAGAGATAGAAGCATAGGAAGGAAGTCCTCCTAATATGGCGATTATTGCACTCAAAGGTAATAAGTATTATACAAAACGCATCCTGTACCGTCATTAGTATCTCGCTCAACTCGAGGTAAAAGGGGGCTTACCTGACAGATAAAATAGCCCAAGCAGCAATCCTATACCCAACAGTCACAGCCACACAAATAATCATCAGCCGCCAGGTCGACAAATCCTGGAAGTTAAACAACTCTAGGACCTGTTCACCGGTTGCGGCCGTACACACGCCGTCCGCGATATTCTGCGCCGAACAATTGAACTGCATCCCCCGCATCTCGTTGATAAGCATAATCCGTGCGGCATACTTCATAGGGAATATCCATGCGATGTCGTCCAGAAACTTGGCGACTGACGCTGAGAAGACGCTACTGGATTGTGCAGCAAAGGTGAGGAAGACAGAGACGAGGGAGACGGAGAGGCCCATTGTATCGAAGAACGATGCAAATGCGATCCCAATACTTTCGCCAAAGTTGAGTTGTGCCCAGATGGCAACGGCGAACTCAAAGTAGATCCTTGCGCTGGTGCGCATACCGGTGGCGACGTTTATGATGACTGAGAATAAGAGAGCAGAGATAAACTCGGGGATTATGGCGAAGAGGGTGAATGCAATGATGAAGGTAGCGCTTGAGTATCGCCCACCCGCAGATTTGTAGTCGTAGAAGAAGACAGTCTTCTCCATCGGGTAAGTTGCGACGAGATTGAGAAAGCCAACGAATGCGATGGAGGATGTGCATTCTGCTATGAGACCGATTCGGTCTTGGGCACCAGCTGGACCATGGTTAAGGCGAAGGTAGAATATGAAGAAACATATAGCTAAAATAGGTGCCTGCGTCCATCTAACAAGCATTCGTCACGAGTTTGTACGCAGCCGAAGAGAATGTTCTTACCTCGTCCAGAACAAATCGGGCAGCCTCCATGTATTCCTCGCCGTACGATCCAGCACCACAGGCAACGCAGTCCAAATCGGTGTCCGCTCTGGCCTTTCCTCGAGTGCAAATGTACTCTCCTTCGTTTCCGCGGGTGCGACTTCCTTCGGTGCATACTCAGCCAACTTCTCATGGCGGGTCCGCCAGAGTTCTATCAGAGCTCTGACGCGGGAGGTACTGGCTTCTAACCGTTCTGGCGAGCGAGTATCGACCGAGATAAGGTCCATGCAGTAATCGGAGGGGTTGTATAAAGGAGGACAGACGTGGCCGGCCAGAGCGAAGTGGGGGAGTAGCTGTTCGCGTGGGCCGTGGAAGACGACGTTTCCTTGCTATATGAAGACATCGTACAGTCAGCAGTGTTTCTCGCCGCGAGAACAAAGGAGGGTTTACCTTGGCCAGGATGGTGAGGTTATCGCACATATTGTAAATATCGCTGCGTGGCTGATGCAACGAAGCTATCACAGTACGCCTTGGTATCCTTATTAGCATATATATGAGAGTCAAATCGAGTGAGACAAACCCGCTCCGTGCTATATCTTGCAACGCCTCCATCACGTTTCTGGCAGTATTCGCATCCAACCCGCTCGTCTGCAAAAAGTCAGTTTACTTGAGACGTATATCCTTTTGCACGGACTTACCGGTTCATCGACGATCAATACTGCAGGATCATTGATCTGTTTACAGAAGTCAGGATTGTTGAAGCACTTGCGATAAATACCGATGATACCATTTGACAAGCCAAAGATAGCCTTCTCTTCTCACCACCAGAGATTCCCTTCAACAATTCCCCGCCTACAAGTACGTTGGCACACTCCCTCAAGCCAAGCATGTTCAGCACTTCTTCCGCTCTTGCGATCTTCGTCTTTCGACTGATCGTACTCGGGAGCTTAATCATTGCAGCGTAGCGCAACGTCTCGCGCACAGTGAGTGCAGGAAGGTGATAGTCATCATCTAGTAAAGACTCCAAAAGTCAGCATCCACCATAGAAGAACAATCCACTGCGAAACCCACCTTGCTCAACAAACGCACAAACATGCCTCGTCTTCTTCGACACCTGCACCCCATTAAACAACAGCCTCCCTCCCGGCACGAACCGACTACTCGTCATCACCCCCACCCCCGCCTTAATCGGCCTACTCGCACACATCCTCAAAAACGTCGACTTCCCCGACCCACTCGGTCCCATAATAACCGACACCTCCCCACTCGGGAACCTCGCATCCACACCCGTCAGAATCGGCACTTCTACGCGCGTCGGTTTGGCGAAGTGGAGGAGCGGGAGTGCAGAGGTGGATACGTGTGTGAGTGTGACGGAGTCGGCGACGACGTCCACGCGTCCGCGGATGATGTCCATCTCTGGATGAGACTGCTCTTTGCCTTTATGTTCGTGGTCTGTCATGACACGCTGAGCGTGCCTCACCCCACCGGGTTTCCACACCGTCAACAGCATCCAGCTCAACACCAGCACAACGACGATGAATCCCAATATGCCCAGGAACATCGGCCAGAGGGGTTCACTTGGGTTGATTCGGAGTGCGCGGAGTGCGTTGTCGCCGTCGCATTGTGCTGCTAGGGCGCTGGAGGCGGGGTCTGTGGAGGTGGGTGGAGGAGAGCAGGAGAAGGTGCGTTGGCGGAGTTGGGAGAGGACGACGATGCGGAAGGAGTAGAAGTAGGGGGAGAGGTAGCGGAACCAGCGGATCCAGCCTGGGACGTTGACGAGGAAGAAGCCGGGGGAGAGGATGAAGAAGATGGAGAGGGCGTTGCCTAGGAGGGACGCTCGAGCGAAGCTTCTCTATTGTCAAGAAATATATGATCAGTACATGACGGACATGGCCAGGGTTGGGGGAAATGAACTGACCTCAATGCTGGCAGCGAACAGCGCCCAAGCTACAAAACTCATCTGTATCATGATAATATCTATCACGAACACCCCAAAGTTATAACGCAGGTCGTCCGTCCTAAGCCCACACACAAAATACACAAGCACACTGTAAACCACCGGACCCACAATATTGACCGGCGCCCACGCCAACCACTCACTAACCATCCACGCCAGAGGTTTATACAAATTATCCTCGCGCTCCCTATCAAATATCACAAGTGAGAGACACCACTTGTACGTCCAAACCACCTGTGACATGTATCCGTAGACCGGTACGACCTGGAACGCGAGTGTCTTGAGCGATTGGATGGAGGCGAGGGTTTTTTGGGTGGAGGAGGCGGGCGTGGAGGAGAGACGGAAGAAGGTGATGCCCATGAGGATGCCGAGGATGAGGGCTTGGAGGAAGTGCCCGATTAGCTCTGGGTAGGCGCGGTGCATGTTGAGGTAGGAGCGGGGGAGGAGGATGACGGTTTGGTGGAGGACGTTTGGGCGTTTTGTAGAGGACTTTGAGGACGTAGACAATGTGTGCGAGTGTTCATCCGTGGCGAGTTCGGTGTGGCCGTGACTTTCGACGTCCTTGTGTTTGTCAGTGCCATGGCCGAACTGTGATATCCTCTTCCACCGTGTACTCTTCTCATGCACAGCTGGCACCACATATCCGCTCTTCTGCTTCTCGCTGCGCTCCCTTTCATTCCATGCAGCAATCAACCTCTCCACTCTCTCCTTTCCCTCCCTCTCCTCATCTTCATCCCGCATATCCACGCTACTCACGTCAATCAGGAAGTCCAATGGGTTCGTCTGCTCCTGTGGGACGTGTCCTAGGGTGCGAAACCAGTCCAAGCACTCTGGCGTTGGTCCTGAGTAGACAACGGAGCCGCGGGACATGAGAAGGATCGAGTTGAAGAGGTAGAAGGCGTCAGAACGGGGTTGGTGTAGTGAGAGGAGGATGGTACGTCCCTTGCTCGCGAGGCGGGAGAGGGTGAGAAGGAGGTGGTACGCGGTGAATGAATCTGTGATCATTACGATTGTTGATTCAGCGAGTAATGACAACGAAATGTAGGAGGACGCACCCAAGCCAGTAGTTACTTCGTCCAAGATCAGCACACTTGGGAAACTCACGAGCACGCATCCGATGCTCAGTCTTCTCTTCTCCCCACCTGAGATGCCCTTTGCGCCCATTGTACCCGTCCCACCGACGGTAGTATCAGCGCACGTTGACAGCCCCAGTTCGCGGATGGTATCTGTGACTATCTCATCAATGTATGCATGTGCAGAGACGGGCAGACGAAGGCGAGCTGCGGCAGTAAGTGTCTCTCGCACTACAATTCACGTCAGAATACTCTTGGAAGGAAACAGTATCCGGAGCACTCACCCGTCAGATGAGGCAACAGATAATCATTCTGCCTCACAAACCCAACGACATCCGTAATCATCCCCTTCTTCACCAACTCCTGTCTCTTCCCTCCCTCCTCTCCACCCGAGGGCACAAACCTCACGCCACCCTCAACAATCGGCAGCCCTCCCAGTCGATTCGCAACAGCATGCAACATCGTCGTCTTCCCTGACCCAGAACCTCCTATAATAGCCATCATCTCTCCTGCCTTGACATGCGCAGAGACGTTCCGAATAATCCTCTCGTCTCCTTCTCCTTCACTTTCGGGTCCATCTTTCGGACGAGGGGAGACCCAATTTGTGATGACTTGCGGTATGGGTATGGGTATCGGGGTGGGTATGTATAATTTGCGTGGTGGGATGCCTATGGAGAGCGAGTCGATGAGTACGTCGTATGAAGGCGGGGGCGGAAGTGAGAGGATGCGTTGTTCGTCGTCGTTGCCGTCGTCCAGGATGTCTGGGACGACCCTGGTCTCACGCTCTGCCTTGTCGACTTGCTCCGGTAAAATCGTCGAGTCTACCGAGACACGCTGGTCTTGGTCGAACTTCGATGCATCTCCTGTGCTCGGATCGACGACCGCTGCCTTCTCGTTTGCTTCCTCTGAAGCCATCGCGGTTGCATGTATCTAGCTGAAGAGTATGCTGGTTAGTAGTGTGCAATATCTCGACTTAAAGAGCTCACTCACGGGGGCTGCGCGGTCGCTGTACAGAGTCAGCCTATGCCGGAAGTTCGATCATCATTCAGGTTAGCTCATGCCATGGCCAGGTTACCCTTGGCGTCTCGGCATCCCCGCTTTCGATCTTACCATGACCACCATCCCGCATATCGAGCAAAGTACTGGAAGATGGCCAGCAGCGGCAAGAAACTATCCTGTTAAGAGTTCAAGTGGACTCTGAATCATGAGATGACCTGGACTGCGGGGATGGTGACGAGTCAACGAGGTCAATATCTGTTCGTTCAAATCCGTTGGCCAATCCGGGACCCTGTTCGCCAATATTCCACCGACCCGAACAACGAGCAAGTCACTGGAGATGGCCTGCAGCGGCAAGAGCCTACTGGACAAGCGAGTGAGCATTGAGATGGCCTAGGCTGAGTGGTGGCGAGTCAACAATGTCAATCTCTCGTTGATATCTGTTCGTCAATATTGAGGTGAGTTCAACCCATCTCACCTACTCATACTCTCGACATGGTTGTCTGATTTCAACCTGTGTGCACTAGGTTTAAACTTATACAGTACGAGAATTGGAAGCGTCTCGTTAGGCTACAAATAAACTTCTCATCCACACCATTTCTCACGGCGCATAAGCGAGATGAATGACATATGCCAGTACGTATGCGTGGGATATATCGCTTTAGTCCACGAGTCACTCGGTCGATGTGGACAGAAAATACGTATATTCAGAAGAAGAGTTCGACCGGAGACGTAGATACAGATATCAGGAAACGGGAAAGCAGGGGCCTATGGAACATATACAACCGAAGGTACGAGAGATGATACAGGAGAGGTCTATACAACACGGTGGGCAGATTCCAGGCTGAGGGAGAGGGATTACGAGACGGGGGATGAGGGAAAATAGAGGGGTCGCAGAAGGTGCGCGAGAGGACAAGAGACAACGGGTTCAGAGGAACCACCTCACTACCCCTCACCGCTTCAAAACGCTCCCCACAATATACCCCTCCTCATGCACATTCCCCTCCAAATACTCCCCCATCCTACTCCCCTTCTCCCCAACCCTCTCCCACACCCTCCACCCCCACGGCTCCTGCCCCTTCACGAACCTCGCTCCAAACACGCCATACGCCAACTCAGTAAGGTAGTCAAAGAAGAAGGTCGTCCAGAGTGTGTAGAGCGTGAGGATGTAGGTCCATGCTGAGACGGAGGCGTCGATGGGGTGCGAGGAGGGTATGGGGAGAGCGATGAGTGGGCTCGTGGCGGGGATTTGGGAGGTTCGGAGTCGTTGGGCGTATGTGAGTTCCTTGGACGATGGTGAAGAAGAGTCCGACGAAGCAGCAGAGAACACCTGCAAGAATAGCTCCTTGTCGTTGACCACAAACTGCCCCTCCTTCTCCCCCACCTTCAACGCATGCTCCGCACTCGGACTCGCCCACAAACTAGTCCACACCGTCGCGCTCATATGCGACACCACCAGCTTCCTCCCCTTCTTATCCGCGCCATCACCATCACCATCGAGCTTCTCATCCTGTATGAACCTCGTAGGCTTGAAATGCCTCCTCGGAATCGCAGGGTTCGCAGGCACGAACACCACCTCCACGCCCAGCTCCTGCACACGTCTTACGAGGAAGTCGGCCACGCGCGTACGCGCAAAGGCCTCGGCGGACGACTCGGGTTGCCAGCCTACCCCGCCTGCGACGTGTTGCTTGCCTGAGTTGGAGAGGTCGAGCGAGAGTGTGTACGCCCCGTTGTCTTTCTCGAGGACGCGCACTTGGGGGTGAGCGACGGTGTCTGAGTCGCCGTTTGAGTCTTCGGCGGATTGGGCGGAGGCGAGGGCTTCTGAGGGGGACCAGGCGGGGATGGCGGGGCGTGGGTCGGGGCGGAGGAAGACGTCGAGGTTCTTGACGTAGTGCAGTATCCACGCGTTGTACAATATCCTGCTCCACGCTCTCAGCAACACCACTGGTTGCCTCGCCAGACTGGCTCTCAAGTTGGCGGCAGTGAAGGGTACGGATGTCTGTGGGTCGATGGTGGCGATGAGCTTGAGCGGGCCTGGGACGGATGAGTCTGAGGCGGATTCGGTGAAGAGGTCGACGCGGACGCGTGCGCGTGGTGGGGGTGGAGGGACACCTGAGAAGCGAGAGGGAGCGGTGGCGAAGGGGAGGACAACGGAGATGCCGTAGAAACCGGAGCGGTCGTTGAAGGGAGAGACATGGAACTCGCGAGGGAAGAGCCAGTGGTAGTCGTAGCTGTGTACATTGTAAGCTTGAGATGTCAGAGAGAGTCGAGCGGACTCACCCCTTGGACGCCTTCTTGTCTATTGCGCTGGACTCGTTTACTTCGAGGATGTGGACGTGACGTTCGTAGAACGTGTTGTGGATCTGTTGTATGCGTGGTCAATGAGTATATGCATGCCTCATACAATGTTGTTACATACCTCAAGCAACACCAGCCACGGACTACCGTCCTTCTTGTACGCAAAGTATACAGTCAACGGGTTCATTCCCTCGTACCCAAGATATGTCGGCATCGTCAAGATCCACACGTCCAGCAGCTCATCCACATCATACCCCCTCCTCTTCAACAATATCTCGACCTTCTGCTTGATCGTCTGTCCCTTGAACGCCGCAGGCTGCAAGTACCCAGACTCACGAAGACCGGTGACACGGAATGAGGTGCCACCATAGCCAAACAGCCATCCATTGCCTTTGTCGAGGGCACGCGACTCGAGAGCGGTGAGAGAAGCGCAGAGGTAGGGGGTGCTGTAGACAAAGGTGTGGGTGGATTCTTTGGGGAGGAGACGACGATGCGAGAGCTTGTTCTGGACGAGGTAGGCGGTGTAGGGAACGTCGCGCTCGTGCGGCGGGAGGTCGTACGTAGGAGCTTCAGACATCTCGCCTTAGCTAGCTAGCCCTACTGGAGACAATGAAAAGGTGAGTACGGGAGAAGGAGGTGGTAGTCGAGTACCAAAGGGGGACTCGGACGCACGGCGTTGCAGTGATGCAGGATCAAACTGTATGCGTCCTTATATGCGTATCATATCTCGAATTCCAAAACATACCGTCCGAGATCTCCATCAACAGCCAAACGCAAGAACACGCCTCATCTGGTGGGTTGCTCGTGCGTCTGGAGCATGGAGAATCGCAGGAAATCAGAGCTGGACAATGCTTCGTCTTCTTGCAACTCGGGGTAGCAAGACTGGATTGTCGCCCTCGGGTGCACGGCTGTCATTGTTGTCTGCGTCGGTGCACTCTTCATCTGCAACGACGAGAACATGTGTGTGGGCGGTGGCGGGAGCATGATGCGATTGATCGACGTGCGTCGGGGTGGCGGTGTAAGTGAAAGACATACACCGGCGCTGTGGCGCTCAGGGCAATGTCCCCCACCCTGAGACTTGACAAGCTTGACCAACAACTTCAAGCAAGTTCAATTTGAGGCTTGCGCTCGGAGCGAACGACAACAAGAAAGTCTGGCCACTTCAACTAGCTCCCCCACGTTCCCCACAACGTTGCTCATGAATAGCGTCAATGTCGCCCACGAACAAAACTCCATAGCGAAGCACTATTCACCGCCTCCTCGCTTGACTACTAACATTGACCGGGAACTCCAGGCGGGTCTCACATCAACCCAACTATCCTAGAAACTACAGAGAGGTCAGTCTAGCACCCTCCAGACACCCTCTCGTCTTATAAGCACTCCAGAGAACACGGAACTTCTCACGCGAGCGGTCTCTCCATCTGCCATGCCGTCGTCCTCTTGTCTTGTTGGAAGTTTGAGATCTGAAAAGTTGGTACGTTAGTACTATCACATGCGCGTGAATGCTTCCCCAAAGTGTGCAAAGAAGCTCACTGCGGGCCTGTGATAATGAACTGATAACGTTTTGCTTAACGTTGGGGACCTGGAGGAAGACGCTGTGATTGAGTGCATAATGGCGTACTCATGATCGTGCACCATGAGGCATAAGTGACGCTTGAGGTAGACAAGAGTGCACTCACCGTGAACGTGGTGTTCTAGTCGCCTGCATTACGGCCGCATGCATGCATGCGTCCCAGTCTCAGTTACGGTGCCTTTTCTCAAGCCTCCTACCACACTGCATGCTGCTTACTATCTATCCATCAGGAACTTCACGGTCGAAGCATGGATCAGCAAAACGAGATCACTGACAGCGTTTTGATCACTCACCGAAGTTATTTCGTTACAGAGCCATGATCATAGGTTTGACGCGAAGCACCTGGAGACATACTCGGAAGGTATGAACGATCCGGTCAGGCGCACGTAAGTGGATGTGCATTGCTGTGGGCAAGATTGTCAATGGCTGCTGCATGAGCGTAAGTATTACCTCGAGATCTGGAAATGCTTGCGTGGTACTCGACGGATGCGCACTAAGATCGATCACAAGATGCATAACTTCAGTTACTCGAAAGTGACATCCATCCTAAATTGTATCATATATACTGCACTCAATAGTCGTCAGTATTTCCAGGAAAGGAAAAACAAAGCTAGAGTTTACTCACCTCCACATAGTCATCTTCGCGACCCTCACCTCCGAACTGACCTGCACAGGGCTAAGCACCTTATTCGTCCCATCCACGGACTCGGAAACCAACGTCAACACCTTCTCAACCCACTGTACCGACAGCCACTCGTCGTTCCTCATGTCGCGTCGAACATCTGCAGGTTTAGTCTCCCGAGCAACCCGTTCCAGAGTTCTTCTCGCTTCCAACGTCGGCCCTCCCAGTTCTGACATCACCCACTTCTTCGCACTAGCGTGAGGCTCAAATACCTGCGTATGTCTCACCACCTTGTCATTATGCACATACAACAGTCGCCACATGTCACGCTG
Source organism: Irpex sp. P115-07 (assembly GCA_037040455.1). NCBI lineage: Eukaryota > Fungi > Basidiomycota > Agaricomycetes > Polyporales > Irpicaceae > Irpex > Irpex sp. P115-07. Next base: position 12,853 of record JAXQGX010000231.1, read on the forward strand.
AGGAGCAGTCAGGATAGGCCACCCGATCATCCATGTCGGTCCATCAGGTCTGTGGCCTCTCGGTCCCTTAGGGGGTTCCTCGTACAGTAGGTAGATGTTACATTTATTGACATCGGTGTCCTGGTAGGCTGGAGGCACATCGGAGTCGGGAGCTTCCTCAGGTTCTTGGCTGTGGTCGGGGTGTCGCGTGGCATAGCTGTGGCCAGAGGAGCTGAAGAACTGAGTCGACGCTGGCTGTTGTTGCAGAGGAAGTGGATGGGTTGGCGGGGTTGGATGAGCCGGAGGAGGCCAGTACGAGGTGGAAATTGATCCATGACGCGAGGGTGGTGGTACGTAGGGGTATCCTTCAGGCCTCAAAACATGATGGTCGGGAGCGTGGTTCTGCGAGGATTGTCCTTGCCACTGATGAAGATGAGTGTGCGTGTTCGGTTGAGCGGAAGAGTACGAGTGCACAGACGGATTCTGCGCATGGTGCGAGGGTGGTGGGGCCGCGTTAACAAGTTGAGATCCGTAAGTAGCAGTATTATTAGAAGCATAGATCTGCGGTGGTGGGCCTTGCCACTGGGGAGCATAGATGGGAGGGGTCTGCTGCGTCGGGGGTTGCCACTGTCTGGACATGTTCAATCGAGGTCGAGGATGAATGCTTGAAGAGATATAGAGAGAATGCAAGTTAAGAGCGAGTAGAACACCATTATTTATACCTTCTTGGAGAGAGTAACCTTGAAGAAGGCCACGCCAGACAACGCAACCAAGGCGGGCCCTAGGAGGCTAGGGCCACAAACTGGCCACAACCCCGCACAGCGAAGCCACCATAGCAAGCCGATTTGGGGCGTATATGGGAATACGCATGGTGATGCGGTGTTCGAATGTCTATTTCAAGGTGTAGGAGACTGCACGCTATGCGCCACTGGCTATTGGGATGCTGATGTATGCGCTACCGGTGACCGCAAGCCCTTGTATATCGTCTGCGCTGGGTTACAGGCTATGCAAGCGTCATTGGGGTCAGAATAGGCAGCATACCTTTAGCAGGGGAGGGACGCCACCGACTGTGCTGTGGTGCAAATCGCCCCTCTGGATAGCCTTTGTAAACAAGTCCTGTCTGGAACATAGCACCTCAAGCAGGATGCTCCTCTTGTATTCTCGGCAAGGGGAGGTCATGCTAGAGATACTATAACGCGCCGATAACTTTGTTGGTTCTATAAGTTAGACGACACAAGGATAGTAGCGGTAGGAACATCGGGATGTATGCGCGACTTAGGGCGACCGGACTGTAGATAATTTGAGATGAGTTTGCGACGAGTTCACATACGCACTGAATGGAGTACTTGCATCATTTACCTGCTCCGACTAGGTAAGCATGGGCTCGAAAAGCTTGCAATCGAGTTTCTAGAAATTGTGGTCAAGTGGTCATCGCGGTTCGAGGACAAGGTAGTATAGCAGGCGTCTGACTCTCCGTCACCGTGACGGTCGTCGTCCGACTTCAAGTTGGAAGCTCATGATCAGCCTGCAAGGAGACGGTGACGGTGTTCGTTAACTAGGATGTCGCTACTCAAATACTATACGTGATCAAATTGGGTTTTATGCGTTAAGTTGCTAAAGTATCACTCCATGGTCAGTACTGCGGACGATATGCTGGTTGACCGTGTCTCTCAGTTTACCAGACTCGGGCTCGGAATTTATCGCGGTGCTTAGGTTGTAGTAGGGGACATATGCATAACGTTCCGAGACACTTGCTAAGGTTTATACAGTAGGCGAATAGCGTGATTCCAAGGTAAAGACATATTGATTGAGGGCCGTAGGTACAACGTCTATCTCAGTGGGTTCACCTCTTCCCTTGACCTACACACGACTGAGTACCTTACACGTTTCCATCAACAGAAGCCGTCTTTAACACCTTCTTAACCCACTGCACTGATAACCACTCTCCGTCTCTCAGTTCTCGCCGAACATCTGCGGGGTCAGTCCTCAGAGCAATGCATTCCAAAGCCACTCGCGCGTCTGACGTCAACCGTCCCAGGACCTTCATCGCCCACCTCTTCCCCCTGTCCACATGAGTCGGGAATAGAGTCGTCTTAGCAATCGCCGTAGTCATGCTGTCATTCAAGCATAGCAATCGCCACATGTCACGTCCAGGAGCATTCTGTATAGGCCATCCAATCATCCATCTCTGTGCACCACTGGCAGGATTGTGGCCTCCCTGGGTGCGTACCTCGTACAGTAGGTAGATGTTACAACCGTCGTCGGCTTCCGTGTCTCGATATCTTAGAGGCCTACTAGCATCCTGAACCTGGCTATGCCTTTGGCCGGTTCCGGGTTGTTGTACCATATAGATAGGACCAGGATAGGCACAAAGTACTGGTTGTTGTTGCAAGGGAAGTGGATAGGTCAGAGAGCTTATATCAGCTGGTGGAGGCCGGTACGAGGAGGAAATCGATCCATGGTGCGAGGGCGTTGGCACAATAGAGAACCCGTCTGACCCGGAAACATAAAGGGGAGGAGCTTGGTTCTGCTGTGGGTGCCCTTGCCATTCCTGAAGATAAGTGGAGTCGGGTTGTTGAGCCGGAGGATGCGAGTGCGCAGACGTAATTGGCGCATGGCGCGAGTATGGTGGAGGCGCGTCAGGAGCTTGAAGCCCGTGGAGAATAGTTTGAATGGGAGCTTGGCTCTGCTGTGATTGCCCTTGCCATTCCTGAGGATCGGCTGGTCTGGTCTGCTGCGTCGGTGGGTGCCACTGCCTGGACATGTTTAAGCAAAACTGAGGATAGATGACGAGGTATAGCGAAAGCGTACTGGGTTGTGGACGAGCAGAAGGCCGTTATTTATACCTGTATGATACCGCCAGCAGTGGAAAAGGCCACGACAGTCAAAGCGTGAGCAGACTGCTTTGGCCACAAGTACAGGCGACTTATCGGTTACGGGCTGGCCACCATAGCAGCCCATTTGCGGTGTAGTACGGGTGATACGCCACACAAGCCCCTTGTACTTATATTGCTTGTGTTGGGTTACAGGCTATGCTAGGGATGCTGAGATTTGAATAGCCACATACCTTACAGAAAGCTACGTATAGCAGAAGAGGGGCGCCACAGATTAAGTATGCTGTGGGGCAAGCCGCCCTTCTGGATAATTCTCGTTAACGAGTCTTAGCTGGGATGTGCCCAAGAATCTAGTTTTTTCGGCAAGGGAGGTCATGCCAGAGATACTATGGCATGCAGATAATCTTCTGGTTGGTTCGATAAGTTGGACGACGCAAGGGAAGTGGCGGTAGGAGCACCGACCTGTATGCGCGACTTTGAGTTTCCAGATTGCAGACGATTCGAGATGTGAGTTTGTGACGAGCATTCACAATTGAATGATATACGCGTATCATTTACCTGCTCTGACTGAGCATGGTAAGCCTGCAATCGAGTTTCTGAAAATCGTGGTCAAGTGGTCATCGCGGTTCGAGAACAAGGTACAGGCGTCACCGGTACCAATCGTCCGAGGAGTCTCAGCCTGCAGGGAGAGCGGCGGTGTTCGCCGACGTCACTACTCAAGTACTGGAGTTTATGCGCCAGTCATTGAAGTATCAGTCTGTAGTATTGCGGACGATATGCTGGACGGTGTCCCTCAGGCTATTAAACTCGGATTGTATCGCGGTACTCAGGCTGTAGTGAGATGAGGTATATGCATAAAGTTTCGAGGCACTTGCTGAAGTCAACACAATAAGTAAATAAGATAATCTAAAGGTAGAATGAGACCAGAGGTGAAAAGTCTAGTTTAGTGAAGAGGCTGATATGTTGTTGAATGAAAGTAGAGCACTTCTCCTCTCAAAATATATACAGTCCTTCCGCACGGCTTGGCTGTGACAATTGGGACATTAGTACAGATATCCTGGGCTACAAAGAAAAACCGGGACCTACTTATACATCTCTATGTGTAGGTAGTCTTCGCCCTGTGAATCTGAGAGCGAACGACTTGGGGATCGAGAACGCCACGCCTTTCGACCTGCGTTAAGACACACTCTACCCACTGAGCCGAATTCATCAACGCATCCTTCTTCCGGTCTTTCGTGCCAACCATCGCTGTGATCGTCTCTATTGCTTTCCTTTGCTCCAACGTCGTGTCCCCAACTGACAGCCGACCCCAACCGCTGTTCGGTGCGCGAGGCACAAAGTGCCTGGTGACGGTTATCGTTGTCATTCCTTGGAAGCTTCGACAGCGACTAGACGTCGAAGTCTCGGAGATGGGAACGGAAAACAAGAGCCTCCAAACGTCGGAGGGTGGGTCTGTGTAAATGGGCCACCCTATCATCCATCTAGGACCTCCAGGGGCATTACTTGCGCCTTTGCGGACCTCGTAAAGCAGATAAACTGGCCTGTGGTATGTGTCTGAGTCCGCGTATGCTGAAATATGGCTCAAATCGGCCAGTTCGTCCGGGGACACTTGAACATTGAGTGCAAGGTCTGCCAGACCGTGAGGAGACAACTGGGTGACGGGATGTCCGGGCATGCCAGAGGATTGTGGAA